>VDFB02066513.1:0-89695 GCA_007258455.2 Sequoia sempervirens
GGGTTGAGAGAGAAGAGGGTAAGTATTGGTTAAGAGGGAAGGAAGCAGAGAGGGAGTGAAAGGTAAAAACTTGACTATCCATCATAGATCATAAACCATAAACTCTAAGCCTTATCAAGGTGGGGAAGAAAAACAAAGAGAAAGAGAAGTTGGCTTTATCATTTGCATTTGGTGCTCACCAAATGTATTGCATTAGGAAATACCAACCCAAAGGGTTGTATTTTGTCTTGGACCATTTCATGCCAATGACACGATTTTGTGAACGGGTGACAAAATATCATACATTTTTGGTCATGCTCTACATCAAGTTTACACGTGTTTTAATGCAAATTTATAAAAATATTGTGATGATGTTAGGCTCTCTCTTAGCTATCTAACAATATAATTTTTTTATGTTTTGATTGTGTTAAGGTTTTAATTTATAAATTCTCTTGTTAGTGCCTCCATTTTTTGTCAAAAACCAACATGTGCTAGTTTGGGTATAAAATTTTACTCATTCATCAAATTTTGAAATAAAATACATTTTTAGAAACTATACTCCATTCTACATGTGTTAAAAAAATGATTTTCACTTAGTTTTTTCTTTTCAAGATGTGTCCACTTCATAATTTAGTAAAATGTTATATATTCATACAAAAATTAGCCAAAAAAATTGACATAAACTAAATGGTGTTAGCTAATTTATCACTAAAGCAAAATTTGAAATTATGAAAAAAAAAATTAACATTTTAGGGGGAACACAATAAACACTATGCTTTTTTTAATTTAAAAAAGACCACTTTGTGTGATCCCCCTTTTCAAACTCTTAATCTTCATTATTTTTAAAAAATAGTAGTTTAGAAAGTAGATTCAAAGCACTACAACTCTTGTTCTTGTTACATCTTCAAATTTTAAGTGTAACTATCTTCATTTTATCATGAACATCAAACTTTACTGATTTTTTTTTAAAAAAGTGACATCTTAAGAGCCATTTTTGTGTCACAACTTGGTGCACATACCATTTCATAGGGTCCTAAGCCTAGGGGCTAGTGCATCTCCTAGATTAAGTGTCATCTTACTCCTCCAATATTTTGATGAAGAAACCCTTCTTGGCTTCTCCTTACTTTAGTGTGAGCATGAGTGTAAGTTCATAATCTCACTAAAGGGGAGGATAATTGTAGCATCGTAAATTATCAACCTTGACAATTTCACACTAGATGTTTGCCTTCCCCTTAAATTATTGCACCTAGTTATGCTTAATATTTACATTTTTTATTATCATTTTTGAAAAATCAAAATAAAATTAGGAATTAAAATTTTTTATTTAACAAAAAACAATAAATCAAAATAGGTCTAGTCTAGGGTGCCCTCACCCTTGACCAACCTATTTTGGCCTAATTTTTAATATTTTATTGTCGACAGTTTTGTATTTATAAGTTCAAATTCATTTTTTGGATTTTCAAAATAATTATTGTAGGAAACAAAGAAATGCATAGAAATATAATTTTTTTTCACAATTTGAACAACTAGGCATTTTTGAATATCAACTGAGCATCCTAAAAAGTAATCAAAAGTAGAATAAGTAGTATTATTACATCACTTATATCGGGCAAGATTCATGTTAGAAATGTATCAATTTTATATGTAATACTTTCATGTTTTATGTTCATTTGTTTTGTGAGTACTAACACTTGCAAGATTATTCATCAACAAGAAAATATTCCTTGCATGAGATGTGCACCATGACTTCAATCCATTAAGGAGATTATATCTAGGTGGTAAGTTGCAGCCCTTGTGATTTATCATTTATTTTATTCATTTCCCTATACCCAACCTAGGGTAGGCACTCTTATCATCATATCTATTGTGGATGTGGAAACACCAAAATGGGGTTTGACTTAGGCAAGCCCTTATATGGCATAACCCTTTGTCTCTTTTTATTATTGTAAGTGGAAGATCTAAAGTTGATTTGGTAGAATATTGAAGACCTAATAGAAAGATCGTGCATCAAAGCATTCTACTTCAACAAATTATGACAAGAGAAATTATTCATCAATAGACAAAGCTACCAAGATGAGACTAGTAGGAAAGAGACTACAAACTATAACTCACCTATACCTATTTTGAGATTCTAGAAAGCACCCACACCCCTAACTATGAAATTTTAACCTAGATTTGAATGTCAGGTTCCTCTATGTCTACCCTTTACCTTGTTGCTCTTAGTTTCTACTTGTCAATTTTGTGCTTTTTCTCTATTTACATTATTTTTCTATAAACACATATTTAACGTAATTCACATTCACAAGATCACACACATCACATCAAACACAACAAATCCACCTTCCTAAAAAGGGAACCAAAACCCTAATCAGCCATTATGGCTCTTCTTTGAGGATATCATCCAAATGGTCTTTCACAATGTCTTTTGTGTCCCCCAATGTCTAGTAGGATAGAAGTGTGATTTAGATTCTAGGTCCCTTTTTCCTACCAAATATGCCACTACTAAAATCTCCCTTGATTTGTAGTGGTTACAATATTTTTTATTAGAATAAATGAAAAATTGCAAAGTGATCTCTTTCCCCTTGAAAATACTTAAAACTTAACTTTGACAATGTGCAATGAGGGGGAACCCTAGGATCTTAAACATTGGATTCATAATCTAATATGATAGTGTAAAAATGTGTTGGGTCAATGCTATCAAATTAAAAAATGGCTCCAAAAATGAGGTTGATTTCATCACCCTCCACAAAGGTCTCAAAATGTGTCACCTTGGAATTGGCCTCCATAGACATAAATGAGGACTTGTTGGTTTTAGTTCATGCTATATCAGTAAAGAAGGTAATAAGTTCTAGAATTTCTATGTGAGCACATTAGATACACTTTATCATAACTAGGATATCCAACAAATATAAATTATATATAGAGAGAAGCTACTAAGATGCACAGATTACCTAAAACTTGCACATTCAAAGAGAGAATATAAAGGTTGGGCCGTTTAGGGTCTTGCCTTAGTCAAACCTCATGTTAGTGCTAACACTTCTACAATGGAAATGTCAATGATAAATGATAAATGATAGGAAGGAATGATGAATCCATAAAGTGTTGCCACTCACTACCCTTCAAAGGCTTCCTTGAAGGATTGAAGTCATGCACATCACTTTAAGGTCTTGATATTTCTTGCTTGATTGCTTGAATGGATTGAATTGCTTGGAGACCTAAAAATATTAGCCTTCACAAATAATATGAAAACATAAACATGAACACACTCACATATATTTTGACATGATGTTGGATCTTGAATTGTTGCAATAAATCCTTTAATGGTTGCTCTTGACAATAATTCTTGCTCTTAATGTCCACCTCTTGCTTGCTATTTCTTATTAATGCTAGATAGATTTGAAGTGATGTAATAACTAGGTATTTATATGCAATTATACAAATTTCACAAAAAATAGATCTCAATAGCCAACATTTGCAACTTGAATTTCAAATGTTAAAATATCAACATTAATATATTCAAATTTTGAGCTTGACAAAATAGGGGGATAGAGCCACCCAAGGGCGTGCCAGTATTGGCCTTATTTTTTTAGGATTTAGGTGTCAAGGGAAAAACATTAAATCAATGCATTTGTTCTATGCTTTCAATTTATCAGAAAACAATAAATATAGGCCTTGTAATGCATAGTTTAGGAAATTAGGAAGTCAATCGAGCTCAATAATTTAGGGGGAGAAAAACATAGTGTGAAATTATCAAGGGTGATAATTTTCAATGCTATATACAAAATCTTTCAAGGTTATAAAGTTGATCTAACACTCTATGTCAACTAATCCCATATAAATAAGTGAATTGTAGTCTCACTGAAAGAGAATGAATTAGTTTCCATACTAATTAGATCTATAGCACACATGATTCATATTACTTTGATTCTCAAGAACTCACAATTGATCCTACCAAAATTCAAGGTTTGGTTTGATTAAAGACTCAATCTTTAGGTCTATTCACAATTTTCCTCTATACAACCAGCATTCCCACTTCCTCTCAAATATTGACATGGACAAGAAAAAACACACTGTTTCATAAACAAACTTAATTACAAAGTCGTGATTGTAAACAAACCATTCAATTTATAATTTCACTACCATCCCTCCCCCAATTAAAAATTCTATTTATTAATCAAATTTACACAAATCTCCTTGGAAAAAAATCATTTTATTCCTCCAATTGAAATTTTACATACAATTCACCATATGCTTTATTTCGATCTATTCTCCATATACACACAAACTCAATTCACCATCATTTAAAATTTATACAGTCTTTCCCATAGAAGACCCCAATCTGCATTTCAATACAACTTCAAATTGTGGCACTAGCTCCTCTTATGTGTGATTCTGCATCATCCCTTTCATTTCAATATACCAATCTTTATAAAGGTTGACTTATCTCATATGTGCAGTCTGTTCAAAATTTACTTTTACCAGTCTTTGTCTTCATGTCGCTCCCTTTTCACTTTATCTTCCTCTACCTGTGATGATTTATTTCTTTTCTTTTCTTTGTGGTCTTATTCCATGGTGCCTCTGTGTTTTCCAGTGCAACACTACTCCTTTCATACCACACAACCTTCCACGTACTACTCACGCCTCCTTGCCTCTTTTTATTTGGTTTAATTTGCATATTTTCATTTATCTTTTCTCAACTTCTCGAAATGACATCGCCCACTTTGTCTTTTATCTCACACAACCTTATCACCACACCATTTATCAAACACTCTTATTTCGAAACCAATTCTTCCTCTTCACGCCACATCACCATCTCTTTGTAACCTCTCCCCTTCTATGTCACCTTCATCTTTTATGCATCCTCTTTACTATGCCTTTGCAACCTCACTAGTCTTCATGCACCTCACCTATTCTTCAAATGATGCCCCTCCTTAGTTCAACACAACCCCCAAATCTGTCTTTATATGTTTTTTATTTTAAAATATTTTGATGCCTCTCGCTTTAGGAAATGTGGCACACACCCCTCTAAAATCTACCCATTCACCTTCTTACCCCTTTCGGCCTCTTTTCAACAGTCGTTTGTTCTTTTAATTTTTGTAATTTTTAATTTCTAAAATGCTCTTATGCTATGGCAAAACCCAAGCATTTAGTGTTCAAAATTGAAAATCTCATTCAAATCCTCTTTTCTACGTGATTGATTTTATTTTAATTACATCCATTTGTATGGAACACCTCTATCTTCACATGACTCCAGTTTTTGTGACTTTTCATTATGTTCCCTTAATTTTTAATTGCACACACATATTTAATTTTATTTTTAACATGGTGACAATGATGGAACCCCATGAAATCCTTCTCTGATGATTATCCAAGCTCTTGTAAATTTTACCAATATTGACGTATTCCAATGTGACTTGATATTTTCTCATTGAATGTCTTTGTCACTACCAAAGTTGCATTAGTGTTTATGTTGGGAATTGGTTTCTAAATCTTCTGTCCTATTTTTAGGAGTTCTCATTTAATAGGATCATTTTCTATGTCAATAAATGAAGAATTAAGAATCTTCTATTTTTAGGAAGTGGGACCCACTTGGAAGTTTTCTATTTTTTAGGGGGTATATTGACTGGTCAATCGGTGTCATGGGAGAATGCCACTTGTCACTTGGGCACTCAATCTAGGAAAATGAATTTGTAAAATTCCTAAGAGGAGCACTTGGATGCCAAGTGTCAGTGTGTGGTGAGATTCAAGACACGTTGTTGGCATATTCCTTTGTATGAGCATGGAGAGCAAGGAAGGTTGACACTTGTCATCATGAGGGAACTTTGAGAAAATAATATTGTGAAAAACCTCAAGAAAGTGCACCATGATGCCATGTGGCATCAGTTTGACTTGTTGACCAAAGCTCAGAAGGGAAAGATGCATTGTCAAGATTGAGTTGTCACTCAGAGTGACTAGGAGTCTTGGTTGAGTTATAAATTAGCATTTGACTTTATTTTATCATGGTGGTTACCTAGCTTTATTGTCACATGATTTATGGTAATTTTTTATCTTGCATGTGGTTGCATGTGATTACATATTGGTTGCATGTTTGTGCATGTTAGTGTATGATTGAAAAGATGCTTTATGGACAGTTGGAACCAATGCATGTTGTTTGTTATAGTTTGCATGGATGTAGAGGCTATGGAGATGACATATGAAAACCTTAGGCACCCATATTGGAGATGTATAAAATGTTTAATGACTTAGTCATTTTATTGATAGAGAGGAGAGTGTTCTACATAGGGGTTATGTTGCCAATCTTTCTCTAGAGATGGAACAAGATGTAAATCTCCTGGAAAGGCCATTAGTCTAATATTGTATTGTGACTTGTACTCTTGTTGTTGAATAATATAATGGCTCTATGTTTTGGAGTGTGGGTTTTTTTTACTCAAAAGGGTTTTCCCCACATAAATCTATGCATTATATTCTTTTGTCTTATTCTTTCATGTTTTTATGATTCTGTGTTGAATCTATTTAATGCATGTTGTTGAAATTCTTATGATCTAGCAAGATCTAAATTGTAATAATTTTCCTCTAAAGATTAATGTGGGAAATAAATTGTGCCTAATTCTGCTTTATGGAATAGTAGTATGTGTTTTTGAGGTTTCTAAATCAAAAATAATGTTTACCAAAGTCACTTACTGAGCTCAAATGTCATTTCTAGGATGCCAATTTTCCCTTTAGTTTACATGTCAATAGAGAACATCAACCAAAATTGAAACAAATCGAGACAACTCCAACAAAACTGAAACACCATTTTTTGTTGATCCAGGATTGTGCATTTGCTTGGGATGCTCCTACATCAAATATAGTTTCAACATAAATAATTCATGGTTTAAGCAAGGATCCTAAATTATAACTCACATCCTTAGGGGATTTGACACACTTAATTATAAATTAACCATAAATAATTACCATTTATTAAATAAATTGACTATTTGATAGTTATAAATCTCACAATGCATTAACAATAAAATCAATCATAAAGAGTACTTATTGTTTGCTCAATTATTTTAAGGGAATAAATCCAATATTATCCTAACTTACCTTCTATCCTAGATTCATTCTAATTCACTTTATGGGGAATATTTCAAGGCTACGTAGTTGTTCTAACACTCTATGTGAACCTATCCCATTTAAGTGAAATAAGTGAATTATAGTCTCACTAAAAGAGGATAAGTTAGTTTCCATCCTAATTAGAGTTCTAGCACACAAGATTAATATTACTTTAATTCTCAAGAACTCACATTTGATCCTACCAAAATTCAAGGTTGATTTTGATTAAATACACAATCCTTAGGTCTATTCACAATTTCCCTTTGTACAACTAGCCTTTCTCACTTCCTCTTAAATATGGTTTTAAAATAAATAATGCATAGTTTTAGAAAGGATCCTAGATTATAACCCATAATCTGGGGAAGATTTGATACACTTAACTATAAATCAACCATCAATAAGTTACCATTTATTAAAAAAATTGACAATATGCTAGTTATAAATCTATCACAATGTATTAACAATAAAATCAATCATAAGGATTATTTACTCATTTTTTTAAGGGAATAACTTCACTACTATCCAAACTTATCTTCTATCCTAAATTTCCATAAAAGTATAAAATAACTTATTTTCACTTAATATACATTCTTTATATTTATTAGGTGAGTGGGTTCTTTATAGAATTATCAATATATTAATGCAAGTAAAAAATAATCTATATTAATTCCTTTCATTTTAGGAGTAGATAATTCACTTTTAGCTGTTGTTTTAGTGAAAGTAATTGTGATACTAATATTTTTAGATATGGAAATAGATAATTCATAATTATTTATCACTTTTAAAAAATAATTATAAGTTGTACAATCAACCTACATTAATTATTTTTGTTTGTGATAATAGATAGTCTAGAATTAAATACCATTTTAGGGAAGTAATTGTGAGAGTGTTCTTAGCTAAAGGGGCCATGTTGAAAATAATTCTAATATAAGTGCTAAAAATTTCTTGTCATGCAAGAATTGTAATAGTGGAAGAGCTTCTTAGATGTGAAGAATATAATAAGGCTATCATTCACTTTACATAAAGTAGTTGGCTCTTGCAATTTCTTGCTCAAACCCACTAATAAAGTGACTTAATAAATAATATATAGTGATGAAAATTATTTAAATTACAATATTAACCTTCAAGTGGAGTAAGAAATATGTAGGGTGTTCATCATTTAAATTTGATATCATATTGTAATAAACCATAATTATTACAATAAATAACTAATGCTCCCACATAGTTTTTTTATCTTTTTCAATAGATTAGGGGTTCATATAACTAGAACAACCTTATGAGAAATTAAAAAAAATGAAAATTAATGAGATGAACAACAAACTAGAGTGTAGTATATCTTTAAGTCACATTTATTAGTTCAATATTTATGCAAAACCTAAAATGCCAATCCTTCTATGTATTTTTGTTCCTCTCCTTTTGGCTTCTCTCTCCCTTTTTATTTTGTATGCCCTATTTATTCATAGTATATATTAGATTATTGAATATATAAAAGTATTATTGAATATATAGTACATATTATCAATAGATGTCACTTAAAACTTAGATTATTGCATTAATGGAAATATAGGTGTCCATATTCACAATCACCAACTAGGGAGTATTAGTGAAAAAATATTCAAGCATTTCTTCCACTACTAATCGTAAAGATTGGCGATACATTTAGACTTCACCAATTAGATGGCCTAAAACAATTTTAAGTGGCATAATTGTATGTAGGGTACTAACATTTGGTTGAACCTTAGACCTAGATAAGACATACTTAAGAAAGTTTAGGGGATCAATTTGGTAGTGTAACCTTTCTCCAAGATAGAACTACAAAGTCTACATAGCCTTGCATCCTAGCACCTACAAGATTGTCAATGTCCCCTGCTCAAATGTCAACAAATAAAGATTGGTTCAAGTTAGTCACTAACATATCAAAAAATATATCAAAAATTCATTAATGAACATTCTATTAATAATTTATACATATGCATGCACATATAAACCAAAATAAAATATTACAATTATCAAATCTCCAACATAATACAAACTACATCAAGACTAAATATCTTAAAAACCAATTTTATGACAACTTCCTCCAATTAAAAGCCAAAACCAACTCATAATAGAATATTATGAAATATAATTTACGTCTTTTCCCTATCTATCTTAGGGATTAACCTCGCCCATGTTGAACGAACTCAAATCAAGAAAGTTATCGACTTGATTTTGAGAAATTCAATATTCTTCTTCCCATCAAGTTTTCCAGAGGAGAAACACCTCATATAGTCTTCACAAATAAATCTTATGTATTGACAGGGATGGAACTCATCTATGAGTTCAAGAATAGGACCCACCTCTGTTTCCCTACTTGGACCATAAAACATGGCAATGTAGATCCAATCTTTGTCCATATTTGTAACCGCTCTATGCTCAATGCTCTTATATATTCCGTTACTTATTACCTAAATTGAAACACAAAATGAAAATTCAAATTTGAAACCAATTTGGTGGCATCAAACACTAATCAAATTTATAAAACCCATGTAATATACATCAAATTTTATTGAAATAAGTTAATATACTCTGATAGGTTTTATAGATTGTGTTGGCTTAAAAAATGGTAAAATTCATTGTCATTACCTCAAGCATATCCCCAATATTGATAACCAAGGCACCAAGGATGGGTTGAACAGGAATCCATTCACCATTCTTACAGATTTGTAGCCCCACTATCTCATCATCCTACAACAACATTGTCAAACCATTTGAATCTGAATGAGGGCTTATGCTTAAAACTAGATCCAGTCTTGGGCAGGGTGGGTAGTAATTCAATTGCATTATCTCTCCCATTTTGCCACACATGTTAAGGAAACAATTTGGTTTTAGCCCAACATTCTCATATAACAGGTGAAGAACTGTATTACCAAGCTTTTGAATTTCAACAATATATTGATCCACAATTTCTTTGCAAAAAGTGGCAAAATAAAATTACATCAAAAATGAAAATGTAGAAGTCAAAGGATAGGGGTTATGTATGCTATACCCAACAATTATTTTGAATGTACTAAAAAAGGGAATTGAAGAAGTAAATATGATTTACATAA
This sequence comes from Sequoia sempervirens, assembly GCA_007258455.2. NCBI lineage: Eukaryota > Viridiplantae > Streptophyta > Pinopsida > Cupressales > Cupressaceae > Sequoia > Sequoia sempervirens. The sequence goes on from VDFB02066513.1 coordinate 10,164, forward strand.
CTATAGTCATCATAGACTTACTACAACAAAATAGGGAAAAAGAGGGGAAATAACCCAATGACATTTTATCAACATGAATAAATAAAATGATCAACCACATTGCTTGAATTTGTGCTTTTATTCCTTTTATTGAAAGAGGGAAAAGTGCAAAGGGTCTGGATATCACACTTACTAATTATAATCCTCAATTTCCAAAATAACTTAATAGAACCAAATAATTATATAATGGTGGGAATAAAGAGGAATAATTAAATAATTTTCAATCACTTAATCAAATGGAATAACATGCATATGAATGAATCAAGGTATATCAACAAAATCTTAGATAAGCCATTTATCAGTATAAATGAGAATCATATTTATTCAAAGTAAATAACTTACAGGTACAATATAACTGACCAATCTAAGGATATTTACACAAGGAAGGCTTGCTCATCCATGTGTCAACCACCTAGACCTAGAAGAAAATGTTAGTGAATAGGGGTTTGCCTTGGTCAAACCCCATTTTGGTAATCAAACCTTGAAATGAAATGAAATAAGATACATGAATGAAGAATGATCACATTATGATGTTGCAACTCTCTAAAACTCTAGCTTTAAGCTCTTGCCTGATTGTGATAGATCTTGACTTGAATGTTGCTTGAATCATGAAATCTTCATCAGATATGTTAGCTCAAATATAGTAGGTAGCCATTAAAATTTGTACATACATATCAAAATGATGAAAAAATTTGCACCAAAAACGACAACATACTTGACATTTGTGCTCATACATACAGTCATAAAGACTTCATGTTAAATTACTGTCAATGTTGCTAAGACCATCTTTTCATAAAACATCAAGTAATCTTTGCAGGTACTAATTTGCTATCAAGATAGCATGACTACTTGTATGAAATCATCCAACAATATTTTCACAAGAACATATCAATAAATGAAGTGGACCAATGAAGAACATGGAAGTACTAGCATAAGAAATAAAGAAGCTATAGCTCATGTATGTATCTATATTCATATATATGAGTAAATATGAATATACATTCGTAAGTAAAGTAATTCCATACCACATTTCCTCCTATCTAAAGATCATGAGGAGACATGTTCAAGGGTTTTATGAGCAATCATTACCCCTCTTACATGGAAAACATAATCAAATTCCATTAAATAAGCATTCTATCTTTATAACGAATCTCCTTAGTCATCAAAATAAGCAACCGACATTATATACATGAATGAGGGTTCTTAATGCATTGGTATTAACAATCCTCCTTATTTGACTTTAAATGACATAAAATTTAAAAGGAGTTAAGATTTATTAGCCCTAAGGCTCTCATCAAGTTTGTATCTCTACCATCTTCTCAGTCAAGTTTTTATAACCTTTTTAAAAATCTCATTTCAAGGAACATGGAACCAACAACCCCATACAATTTCTAGAATTTCAAATACAAAATCCAATTGATTTAAACAAACATAAATATAATACCTACAATCTCTTTTACGTTTTCCTAAAGAGAAATTACAAAGGGTACAAACCCTACCTAAAATCCAATGAAAAATTAAAAAGAAAAAGAAGAAATTCCAAAACACAAAATCCAATCACAATAAATCTATTCATTGTACAACATCATTGACAAAGGGTATTAAACCCTACCTTGGTCCAACACAAGAATGGTAGCAAGAAGAGAAATTCAAAGAACAATACTTGCAGCCAAGCTACAACAACAATCCCTAGCCAATTCACCAATTCCCAACACTTTATAGCCAAAAAAAATCTAGAATTCGCTTTCCATAGATCTTCTTCTTCTTCTTGTTTCTCCTTCCTCTCTTCCTTACCTTCTTGGTTCTTGATTTTCTGTGTTCTCCAAAACCCTCTTCTTGACATCTATTTATTATTATTTTTTGGGTAAAAGTACAAAGTTGTGTCACACTTTATAAAGCAACTGGCCAACATTGATCCATCTTTTAAACTTGAATCACTATATGTGATATATATGTTTTGAATTTTGAAATGATGTAAACAAATAAAACATTTTTTTTTCTATATTTTATGTTTGTATTTTTTTGAAATTTTTTAAAATCCATTTGAATATATTTTTTTATAAATTAACACTATAATTTAGTTGTTAATAAAATGTTGAAAAATGAAGTTACATGAGATGTCAATCTTTACATAGTAATTTTTTTATTTTTTTTTCCTTCAAATTTTTTGTGTGGATTGATAACTTGAAACTTTAGGGCATGGATATATTTATTTCCAATTTAGATAAATATATATTTTTAAGTAAATATTAAAATGCACATGTATTAAAACTTAGTTGTTTACAGTCAACATCAACTTTTATATTAATTATTTATCTAAAATAGAAAAAAAATTTATACCATCTTGATATAGATTCTTTTGTCTAGGGAATCATATTTAAAAAAAAATTCTACTAAGTTTTACTATTTTTCCTTCACATAGTAATCAACCTAATGTTTTGTGCTAATAACCTATATTTAGTAAAAATAAAAAGGAAAATATAAATAATAATTAAACTATTAAAATATATACATTTTTGAAAACTAAACTTATGGATTTACAAAGGATATTTTCATATTTTTTAAAAACTATTTTTTTCACAAGTAGAAGTTGTTGAAACATCAAGTTTTTGAAATAATTTTTTTTTTTTTGGTAAATTGGACACAAAGTGGTGCTAAATATGCATTTAGCCAACAATTTTAGTTGGAAAAGTTATGCACATCTATAACTTAACTAGAATGAATCTTACGAGATCATATGTTTGACCAAAATTAATTTTTAGTTAAAAATACTTAAATTCACTTGTACTATAAGTTGGCTGAAAGTGTGACACAACTTTATGTTGATACCCTTTTTTTTACAGAGAGAATGAAAAATGGAGAAAGATAAAAAATAATGAATCTCCATAATGAATCCTCTTATTGAGAAAATAAGAGTTTTTATAAATATAATTACTTTCTTCCTCTCTTTTCCATCTTTATTTTGCTTTGTTTTTTAGTTTCTGGTTCATCCTTTTGTTTTATTTTCCAAATCTTGCTTTCTTTCTATTATTTATCTCTAGTGTTATAAGAAAGAATAAATATTCTAATTTCCTTTCATGCATAGATTTTTCTTAACTAACATAATTTTAACAATTTATCTTACTACACACAATAATAAATAAATATAACATATTTCCTTCACATACTATTTTAACAAAAACCAATATATAAATAAATTAAATCTATTTTTATTCCAATAAGAGCATATTAATATCTAGCTAACAATTTAATTAAATGACAACTATAAAGCATAAAGGTGATTTATTTTTCTACCAAAGATGTGAAGGAATTTATCAACATAATTTATTTATGCAAAAAAAATTGCAACTATAATGCCAACTAGGTTCCTGCATGTGCAAATTCCTTTCACCACAAATTGCCCCAATCCTGTCACACACATGAGTCATAGTTCGGTCAATGATCCTTAAAAGAGTAATATTGAATTATAAATTAATTACTGAAAATAAGGGTCGTGACATCCTTCTCCCCTTAAAGAATCATCATCCCAATGATCAACTTAACTAAAAATAAAATTTTCTCACCTCTTTAATCTTGTTTTACCTTAATGTCAAAATCAGCCCACCTGACAAAGATATCATTTACCTCAAGAACCTAACTAGTATAACAACAAAAATTCTTGTGGCTAGGATTCATACACTTGCACACCTTGTTAGCATGTCATGGCTTCATCAAATTCACTCTTTTACCATAACTAGTATAACCATGGAACTAATTCATTTGTTTGATACAATCTTCTATATCTTATACAAATCTTTTTCATATTCCAAGATATTTACCAATAGAAAGAAAACAATTATGATCATTTTTTTAACATGCCTACTCGCATGAGACGCAAAAATAATTGTTTTTATGATGATAAACATGCATCACATTCTACTTGTTATCATCATTACCAAAAGAAAAGTCTCAACAGTTTGTGAATGTAAAACCAGTTACAACAAGATCTTCATCTTGGATGGCAACATAAAAGAGAAGAAGAGCAACAAGCTAGAAAAGGTCATCAACATAAATAGAAACATCAAAGATAAGAAGATAACTTACTAATACAAAAGGTTAAAGTTGATTACCAAATGCTAGGAAGATCATCAAGAGCTCAATATTGATTCAACCAGTTACTAAATTTCACAATAGAAAGTAAATCTCAATCTATAACAAGGATATCCATGAATGTATAATATGCATATTCCTTTACTATTTCACAAATGTAACAAGAGGGCATCAAAATTAAGTGAATTACATCAATTGACTAAACAAGGCATACAATGATCCATACAATGATCCATGCAATGATAAGTGCATTTAAGACAATAATTTTTCTATAATATAAATACATTCACTCGTATAGATGCGTCATTTGCACAAGGCATGAGAAGTGCATTATTGCACATGTGCATTGCTTTGCACAACAAAAGTATCATTTTCATATAGCACACATGTATAAGTACTTTATGTATGAACCAAGATCCTAATACCTACAAGAGATGTAATACCCCTTTGTTTTGCATTCGGGCTGGACAGTGTGTCCTTGTTTGCTTTGATGTGCTTTTTGGTTATTGAGATGTTGTATCATGTGTGTGCGATTTGATCGATACTTATAGAGTGATAGTTTATTGGTGTGATGTGACAGTATTTTATTCTGATGTTATCATTATGGCATGTTTTGAATTAGTGTAGTGATTGTTTAATTAAAAAAATGCCTTATGCTTTGGAGTATATTATCGATGTTAGACTCGTCAGTTAAAAAGTTTGTATTGGTGAAGGGGACGAGATTGTGTCACTCGCTTGTGAGCGCCCTACGATTTTGAGATTCCCCCCTTCACGGTGTGTTTTATTATATCATATATATGCATGTTCAATATGCTCTTTGTTTGCAGGTTGACAGGTACAAGACATCAACTCCACATGATTTCACAAGTTTGAGCGTGTCCATTGACCAACGGTAATCGATTGGGAGATAGTAGCTAGGTTTTCCGTGCCAAGTCGTCACCCTAGTCATAGTTTGTCGTTGGGTTTAGCGGTTTTGATTTGGTTTATTCCTCCTTGGCTTTTTATTTAAATTGCAAGTTAAAGGTTATTAAATGACTTTTGAAGTTAAAAATGATGATTGATTGTATCTATTTGTAATGTGAGAAAAGTAGTTATTTATTAATTAATTTAATTTAATTAATAAAATAATCTAATCTTGAATTAGATATATTTTATTGACTAATTAAGTAATGGGGATAAATTAAATCAAATTAGTTGTTTGGCATAATGTGATATTTTAATTTAAATTAGAAAATAGAGATATGCTTTAAATTTCACTTTTTGGAAATAAATTTGAAAAAGAATTCCTTTATAAAATTTTGAATTCTTTTTGCAAAAAGAAATTTATTTTAAGTGCATGATATTCCATTTGGAAATTAAATTGATTTTAAATTTTAAAAAATGGAAATATCCTCTAAATGTTCAATAAATTTAGTGGGTGAGATATTTTAGGGGTTTGACCAAAAAATTGGGGGAAAGCCCTTTGTAAGGAAAATGAGATTTCATTTTATTTTTAATTTTTGGAAATTGTGGGAGAAGAAGAGGAGCACGGATTTGGATTTTGTTCTTGAAATCTTGAAGAAGCAAAGGGATTTCTTGGTGGAGCTGAATTCAGAATAGGGATTAAAATCACCATTGTCAAAATTTTCAAGCTTTGGGAGAAAATATCAGGTTCTTTACTTAATTTTCTTTATTTTCATTTTGAAAGAAATTTGCAAATTTGTTCATGCTTTTAGAAAAGATTCAATCACTTTGAGTTGCAATGAAAACCCATCTTAAATCTTGTAGCAAATTGGAAACAATCAATTGTTGAAAATCTGGGAAAAACAATAAATTTTCCTTGTAGAAAATAAGAAAAGAAATAAATAGAAATTTCAAAGGAAACAAAAGAAATCTGGAAACATTTCCTTTGTAGTTGAAAACCCTCAGAAAAATTTAGATCTGAAAGTTTTGTTTTGAAGGAATACCTCTTTGATATTTTTTTCTGTAGAAATTTTTTCTTCATTTTGACTATGAGAAAACAAGGGAAAAATTTATATATATTTGTGTGGGAGAAATTCTAGAAAATTCCCATATTTATTATTCTCTGTGAAAGTTTTTTTTTGTTGTTTCTGGAAAACAATGTTCACCAAAAAATTTGTGCTCTATTTTCTATGAATTGTGGTCTTTTGATTTTTTATAAAATCAAAATTCATTTAAAAAAAAATGAAATAAAATAAAATATATATATTTTAATGTCTTTTGGGGAGGGGGCAGCTATGGCTATGCACCCCAGCCCCAATGGAGGGTGTTGCCTTAGGCAGCGCAGCCTCCATAGATGAGGCCGGGCGCTGCCATAGGCAGCATAACCTCCACTAAGGAGGCTGGGCGCAGCCTATGGCTGCGTCCTCCTCCCTTGTGGGGGCCGCAACCCTTGTTTGTAGTTTCTTTTATTATTTAAATTTTTTAAAATTTTGTTTTATTTTATTTTATATTATAATTATATATATAATATATATATATTATATATATATAATGTATATATATTATATTAGTATATATATTATAATATAATAAAATTTTAAATAAAATTTTATTTTTTAATAATTATTTATATATATATTTAGGTATATATATAATATACATATAATGTGTATATATATAATGAATATATATGTATTATGTAATTATAAATAATTTCTTTAGTTGAGATAAAATGGAATTATTCAAATGATAATGATATATTTAAATATATATATATACAAATATAATATTGTATATACATCAAGTATATACTTTTATATATATATATATATTTAATATATATGTGTATTCAAATATGGATAAATTTAAGTCGATTATTTATTATTGAATTCAAAATAAAGATTTATTTATTTTAATCAATGATTTTATCTAGCAAATGGATTCAATTATTTTGTATGAATGAGAAAATGAAATTAAATGATTAGTGTTAATTTCTTAATGTTTCCAATATGTTTTTTCATTTACTTTAGAGTATTTGCAAATGAGGTGTTATTGGGTGAACTAGATTTAGAAAATCCTAACAATAGTTTAGTTATAATTGTGTTTGAGTTGGAAGGTGTATGTAAGTTTTGATTTTAAAATTAGTGCTATTGTATTTCAAATGGAATTTAAGGTTAGTGCAATGATTAAATATTTGTTAAGGGTTAGGGTTGTAATTGAAATGAATATGGGTAATGTGTTTACAATGACTTGTTTGATTTGATGGAATCTTAAGTTCTTGTAAGGATTTGTTAAATGTCAGGTTTCTATACGTCGTTAAGTTATATGGACTATAATTATAGCAAAAAATGATGATATTAAATATGTGTAAAGAAAAGGGTTAGTTTATTATGATGTTGTTATAATGAGTTGAATGTTATTTAAAAGTTCTTGTATTCCATTGCCTTAAATGATAAATGGGGAATGTTGTTTGTAAACCAGAGTGCAAGAAATAGATAAGGTTCATAAAAATTATAATGTCTAGAATGTATATGTATAGTTAAAAGATTAAGTGTATGATGTATTTATGTACTTTGGTACCTGTTTTATGAGAAAAGATCATAATGTCGAAAGACATCTTTAGTTTTAAAGAATGTGTATCTATATGATTGTTGATTTAAGTGAATTCTTATTGGTATTGTATGGGCAATATTGTTATGATTGTAAATTTATGAGTGTACTTAGGTAGTTCTGAGCTTTGTTTCTTGAGGCTAGGGATCTTGTTGATTGAGTTGTTAATTCTTTTTGGAGTTGCTTGCTATGTAAGTCTTCCAGAAGGGGTTCAACTTTTGGGGTTGCATTATTATGTAGTCAACCGTTGTATTGCCTTGGGTAGGGTGTTTGGTTGTATCCTGTGGTCTTACCCGGTTTTCATAAACGGGGATGGTTTGTGCCTCCTTTGTATTAGGAGTGGTTTATGTGGTTTGTGCCTCCTTTGGAAGGAGTGGAGTATGTCTTTTGTTGCCTCCTGTGTTGGAGTGGTTTTTCATTTTGTGTTCCTCCTAGAGTTGGAGTGGTTTTATCTTGGTGTATACCCTTTGACACCATATGTGATTGGTTTTGGGTTGGTTTGTTGTCAAGTAGAAGAGTGGCTTCTATTAGGGGCCAGAGCCCAAAGAGGTACACTGGGAAACCTTTAGAAGTGGTTTAATAAAGTGATAACTAAATTAATGTACTTAGAAGTTAGGTAGTATTTCACACTAATTAAGATAATTGAGCCTCGCTCATGGATGCAAGGGCTTGTATAGACTTGGGATGAGTCGGGAAGGCTTGGAATGGCAAGATCATCTATCTTGTCCTTACGAGAGGTATTTGATTCCACATGAGTGAGTATGGGTGCCGAGATTCGGTAGAGGCCACCAGGGAAACCCATAGTGGGGGCCAGAGCCTAGGAAGATTCCCAGAGGAGATCCCATGATGAGCTATGTGATGACACTCTTTCTACGACAATAGTTGGTATTTGGTTTTATGTGTATGGTCTTCTTATCATACTTGATTTGTTTCATTTCTGGAAGCAATGTGACCTTTGTCAGTGATGTTGGAGTTGTACTTGTGTTATCTTTACGGATGTTTGGTTCATGTGTTGGGTTGTGTTAGTGTGAGTTATCCTGTGTCTAGGGGTGGATGGTCTTGTATAGGATTCCTTGTTACTATCTCCTAGCACGGGGGGTGAGCCTTCGGGTATCACATGGTTGGGTGGAACATGCACCTTAATCTGTTGGGTCATCTTCTTGTTCATTTGGATGAGATTTCTAGTTGGAGAGCTCGTGGGATCCAGTACTGTCATTCTTTACTCTTTTTAGTTAATATTGTAATTTATTACCCCTCTTTGTATCGAGATGGAAGATGTAATTTATAACCTTATTTATTGGAATTACCTCATTCGGGGAATGAGTGTTTTAATCTTATTGTAAGGTATATTTTTGGAATCATGTGGTATCTTTTATGCCTTTGTTGTAATTTTATCATGTATGGAATGTATGAGTATTTATTTTGTTAAGTAATTAAACGTTATGTTTTCAATTCATGTTCCTTGATTGGGTTTTAAGTAATCCTAGTCTCGTAACCTTAGAGGTTGTTGGAAATGGATTGTGATCTTTCATGTTATTTGTACTTTAAAAAGAAGAAGGTACGTTTGCATAGTAAATTGCAACTTCCTCTAGGGTTGTGTGGTGGGGCATTACAAGAGACAACAAACAAACACATTAGAAGATTCAAATGCAAGTTAAGATCAAATTTCCCCATAAAATTTATTTAACCATGTTCAAAATAGAAATGAAAGCAAGAATACAATAAAAATGCAATGAAATAGATTGAATCCTATTAAGATAATGCAAACTCTTGATCTTATGGGGGAGTTGGTGCCAATTTGATGTGGAAACTGGCCCTTTCCCCACTCTTATGCAAGCTCTTGATGATTTGATGATGATTGATCCACTTTGTTGAAGATTCAAGTGTGCTCCAAGATAATAAAAAACCTACATAACCTAGCTAATACTTGATGAAATTGATGAGAATTGCAATGCTTGAGTATGGATTTGAGTATAGTAAGTTTACTGAAATTGTGGATGATGAAATGAGGAAAGAATCCTCTTATTTATAGAATGACATGATGGAGAAATTCCCAAAATGAAGCAACGTGGGACTAACTTTCAACCAATGACAAGATGCCACTTGTCAAGATGAGAATGGATGAGGGATGTGCACATTTTGATGAATGTTCCCATAAATGCAATTAGGTGAATTTTGAAAATAATGAAATGAAATGTAAGAGGGAAAAATGAATGTCTTAAATGCCACCTAGCTCAATGCAAAGATGAAATAAATGTCTTGTTGGAAGGACAAAGTCCACTTGGAAAGATTTCAAATTTGAAGGAATATTCCCCTATTATGCCATGTTGAGAGAAAATAGGGATTTAATAAATGAATTAAATCTATTTTCATGTGCAAGTGGAAAAATTTAGAGGATGGGACATGGATTAGGATTAAATTAATAGAGGGCTACTTAATTTAATGAGGGATTAGATGATGTGACAAATTTGACTTAGATTCATGGGTTGATTTAAATCAAAGATGAGAGAATTGTGATTTTAGAGATAGTTAAATAAATATTTGTTTTATTTAACTAAAGAGGATGATGGTTAGGTTAAATAAAAAAAGATATAATTTATTTAATTTAATGAGATGCTAGACTTTAGAGATTAATTAAATAAAAATTGATTTATTTAATTAATTAAAGGAGCCAAGGTTAATTAGATTAGATTGATTGATTTAATTAACGAGAGAGAATGGCTTAATCAGATAAATGATTTATTTAATTATGAGAGGAAAATTGATGAACTTAATCAAATAAGGGTATTCACTTAAATGGTTAGACTGCAGGATGATTAGGGATGAAACGATGTTAGTAGTTGGGATCAAGTGTGTAATGCCAATCAGTACATTTTACATTTCTACATTTTTCCCCTCTTTGAAGCAGTGCACTTGCTGCGCTAATTCAAAGAATAAATTATCTCGATCAAAATACAAAAAAAATGATTTCAAAACTTGCCCCATTGCTTCCCCAGTGAGAGATTGGGCGAAAAGCTTGATTTTTGGGCGATCTTGTGAAAAAAGGGGATAGGGTGCCCGACGGGTCCATAAAGGCTCCGGGAGGCCAAAAAATGAGATAAAACACAAAAAATGATTTAAAAAAAGTTCTCAGATAGACAAAAACGGGACGAGGGGACCTAGACCCTTCCTAAATAGCTAAATGAGGTTAGAAAACCCTAATTTTCAGGCTTAGATAGGCCTTGGGGGTCCACTTCATATTCATTTTCACATTCAACCTTGAGAGATTTTGTGATTTTGAGCTCTAGCCTTCTGGAGAAATGGCACAATGATAGCTCTGCATGCACATTTCTGACTGAGTACGGATGCATCAATGGCTTCCCGACATTGGACCACCAGTGAGTCAACTTGACCTGACCTTGATTTTTGATTTTCGCATGCATTTATTATGTTTAAAAACTAGGTCCTTGGGAGTGGCGCTATATTGGCCTGCTGAAATTTCAAATAGCGATGTTCAGTGTTTAAACTACACCACCGTTGAAATTTCCCATGCTACAGTACAGTTTGGAATTTATGGTTAAATTCCAAACTCCACCACCTTTGCAGATTGACTGCTATGGTGCTCTTTAGAGTTAGGGTTTCTTGCTAAACTCTAACGCATTTGCAAACTGAACCACCGCGGTGCAGTTTGGGAGTTTGAGGGATCTAGCATTGCAGTTTGAAATTTGCAAACTACACCACCTTCAGCGACGTTGAAGTTAATTTTGAGATGCTAAAACAAGCTAGGACCAAGATTTTTTTGATGAATTTTAACATGGTGACTTTCCCTAATGCAGGAGGAGGCGAGCGAGATCTACTCACATGAGCACAGGTATCGAGAGCTTTTCAGCATTTTGGGTGAGCTGACCAAGCGATAGCAGGAGCACCTAAGAGAGATTGGACATCGGTAAATTTCCTATGCACCACCCATGTAGACACACTTGGGCATGATGACAACACTTTCTGAGAGATGGCATAGTGAGACCTCCTCATTCCACCTTCTGATGGGTAAAGCCATAGTCACATTGGAGGATGTGTGGTGGATCCTTAGATTTCCTATCCATGGTGAGAAAGTCATTTACAATATGGATATCAGGAGGGAGGCCTACTATGCCATCATGTATATTGACCAGATTGTATTATGTGAGGGCCAGATCGAGTTGGAGTAACACAAGCCTATCGTATCACCTTACCACTTAGTTATTGTAGCCATTATATCAGGTCTCGTCACACTAGATTGGCGAGGCTAATATTTTAGTCCTAGATGGGGGATTGTTTGGGAGCACATGGTTCGATGGTGACTGACACTATTTGCATGAGGGCTAGTTCTGTTAGCCTCATTTTATAGAGATCTTCATGAATTTTCCTATCTAGATGGCAGAGCACTTGGGGTGGGGGTTACATTCCTCATTGGAGGAGGGTCCTTGACGATATGCGAGTGTTCAGATGGTGGTCATACATTTGACAACCTGCATGGTTTGATGATACACAACTTTTCTTCACCCGCCAGGATAGACTTATGTAGGGCAGAGAGCACATAATGATTGAGATGTACCTATCAGGCAGGGTTCAGGGACATTTCGGCTAGCCACAAGACATGCCAGATGATTAGTATGTGGCTATTTTTGTGAGGATAGTGAGCCAGAGCTCTTGGGACCACTATATACCTGCCCATGAGGCAATTCAAAGTTTCATGTAGCTGGTGGCCAGGCCATGGCCATATGACCAGGGACAGGCATATCCAGGGACTACATAGGCCTACAGAGATTGGTTTTTGCCACCGCTAAGGCTCATAGTTCCAAGGACACCCTTTGCTCGATAGATAGCCAAGGGTAGGGGAGCAAGACAGGGCCGGGGGGACGAAGATCGGGATTAGGGGGTGGTAGGCCACCACCAATTCAGAGATCCATAGGTTGGAGAGTAGAGACATGATGGCCCTCGATAGGAGCAAGATTTAGAACACTAGGATAGGATCCCAACACCACCTAGAGATGGGAATCAAGATCAACCCCACATACAACCTCCCCCATATCCATATTCAAGAGACGAGTATATTTTGTAGCTACAAGACCAGGTATAGGCACTAATAGCTAAGAAAGATTAGGCCAGAGTACAGCAAGACCAGGCCATTTTGCAGAGATAGGCCACAAAGTTATAGGTAGTGGTAGAGATGGGCCACTGGTAGAAGCTAGAGCATGGCCACCTCTTCCTCCCAAAAAACAATATCGCTCCAAGCTTATAGGGAGGCCATTTAGGAGGCCGACTATTACAGGATGCATTACCACCAAACTATGCCGAGGGTAGCTCAAGTGCCAGATTTTTCATAGAGGATAGGACATAGGACAATAGAGGAGCACAGGGAGAGAGCAGGTGGCGAGGGTAGCAACCAGCAAGGCTAGCCCTCATTTTTATTAGAGACAGGACTCTTTTTGCGTCTGATGGGCTCATTTTTGATAGCCCTAGTGGGCCCTTTTGTACTTATTGATACACATGTACATTGATCCTATTTTTTGTACCATGACAATATATTATATGAGATGATGATTTTGATGTGATATGCTATGTCCTATCTTTACTTTGATGCATTATGGATTATCTTTATTTTCTATATGCTATGCAATGATTCTATCTTACGATTCCCTAATGTTTATGTGATGAATATGCTATGTGATGATGGATGCATTTCTTTTTCAATATCTTTTCTATGCATTTTAATGATGTATGCAAAATGTTATGATGTGAAAATTCTTAGACTAACAAATCTATATTATGCAATGATGGATGGTATGATGTAATATGATGATGATATATGATGATATGTGCAAATGATGTTTCTGACGATATCTATGATATGATATAATGAATGCAAATGATGTATGATGTGTATGTGATAGAGTAATGTATGCTTATATGTGTTATGGAATGTTTATGCATTGTTATAATAAAATAAATGCAAATGATATGATGGATGTAAATGATGTTTATGATGCTATGAGATGACTACCTTTATATTTATGTGAAATGAATGCAATGTAATGATTTGTGAGATGCTTAGAATAACTAATTTGTATTACATATAATGGAAATGCAATTTTATGATATGTTTTAATGTTTCCTATATGATATGAAATATGCAATATGCAATGTGTTGATGGTTTGTGAATGCAGGGTGAATGTAATGATGATGATGACTTGCAATTAACTGTCATGGTACGAGGTTAGCATAAAAATCAAGAAATAGAAGAAATAAGAGATTCCAACAAGACATGAGATGATGATGATTTTCTTGCTGAAGAGTTGGGATTTTCAAAGGGCCAATTACCTTATGTTTGATTACACACATAAGTAAAATGCATCAAGGTATAAAGAACTAGGATGACATTGTACCTAGTGTGATGGACTTTGACTCGACAATTAGATAGGAGTGTCCTTGTTCACACCTGACATATGGAAGCCTTACTAGGATTCACTTCAGGTACTTCAAACATCTCAGACCAAAAAATAGAAAGGAAATCCTTCCTATGTGGTCAAAAAGATATCTAAAACACCTTCCATACACACCTAATAAAGCAAGTATTCACCAAGGTTATTTTGCAAAGACATCTAACAAGAAAAAAGAAAAGAAAAGATAATGATCATTTCCCCATTCCTATCTCCCTAAATCTTTTGATTATACATCATTGAGAGGTCCTTGGAATGAGCGCAATAAGATAAGCCAAAAGACAAAGATAAAGTAAACAAACAAGTTGATGTTCTTCAAAACTGCTAGCCAAGAATAAACTACGGTGATGCCTAATGTTGGTGTCCATTGTAGGAAGGATGCATCATAGGACATGAAAATACCAGATGATTTGATATGGGATTGACTGGATGATGAGTTGTTGACTTTAAGAGTTGACCAATTTGTTTACATACTGACCTAGACTTAAGATTTTGACGTTTTGTGTTCACTTTTGAACTGCTAGGCTTGTTTCTGATTGTTTCACCAAAGGTTGAGGATGGTGATTGATTTATTGTGAGTGATGTAACTTATTGTGGGTGAAAGCGAGATGGGATGGATGAATTTTTTCAAATATTTGGATGTTTTTGATGTTTTGAAATGTTTTGAGGCTGTTTTTGGTTTTTTTGAGATTTTACAAATGTTTTGACTTTTGATTTTGAAATGTTTTGAGGTTTTTTGAGATTTTGACCAAGAACTAGCCTATGGACCTATCTTAGTGGCCTCGGGGGCTGATCAAAATATTACCCTTACCTACATTATACATGCAGAGACCACGTAGTTCAACTAACTTAAACTTGATTATTGATGATATATGAACACGTGGACTACTAGTTTATTATAATGGACTCCTAGAGAACTAACCTAGGTGTCTCGTGGGATGATCAAAGATCAACCTTGCCTACGTTCAAGGATTAGAGGCCTATAGTTTGACAAGACGAATCCGTTTTTGAATTTTTGATTGAATTTTGACCTTTTTTTTTAGATTTTGTTATGTTTTGAATGTTTTTGGATTTTTTTGACTTTTTCAATGTTTTTGAATTTTTTTATTTTTTGATGTTTTTGGATTTTCTGATTTAGGGACCTCAAGAATATATACACAAATCCAATCCAATGAGAGCATGCCCCCAACGTGAAGCAATAGAGACTACTTTGATAAAGGAAGGACAAATTGACCTTGAGAATGGGCTGACTAGTACTAGGAGGGATCATGACACGAACAAAAGACCAAGCTATGATGCAAATTCCTAATGGATGATGGATGGAGATATGGAATGTGATGGATGATGGAAAAGTAATGGATGGATGATGCAGAATGAGTCATGAAGATCCTGGTGGATGGAAAGTGCTTATTTACACAAGGCGCCTATTTGCTAGGTTTTCACCAAGGTACTTGCCCAAAGCACCACCGAAGTGGTTTTCACTAGAGGATGATTTTTCTCTTTACTATTTTTGATCCTTTTTTTGATTTTTTTGATTTTTGCTTCTTTTTTTTTTTCACCAAGATGCCTATTTGCTAGGTTTTCATCAGGGTGACTATTTTTTAGGAAATTTTCTATTTGTTTAAATTTTTTGTTCTTTACCTTGCAAGATTTAGGCATAAATTTTTTTAAGATGGGAATTGTTCATGGGCTCCTGTAGAGGTTCACCTTCAGGTGTTGATAACTGATCTTCCCCTGACTTATAGCTTGTTGTGATGATGAATGGTCCCAACTAGTTAGGTTCAAACTTTCATTTGTTGTCTAGATTAGGGATGTTCTTCTGATTCTCTTTTAGCACCAGTTCTCTGACTTGGAAAGTCCTGCTTCTGATCTTCTTGTTATAAATCCTCTAGAGTCTATTAAGATAGACTTGCAAATGATTTAAAGTGTCCATATGTCACTCATCTAGTAGCTCCAACTTGTTCAATCTCAATACTCGGTATTATTCATTCATGATGAAGTTTTGTAGTGATATCCTCAATGATGGGAGCTCGATCTCAATGGGTAATACAACCTTTGATCCATAGACTAGGGAGAATGGGGTGGCACCAGTGGGTGTGCAGATGCTGGTTCGATAGGCCTAGAGGACTAGATTTAGCTACAGATGCTAGTCATGACCTGTGTCATTGACTATCTTTTCGAGGATTTTCAGAATGGTTTTATTGGTGGCTTCTACTTGGCCATTTCCTTGGCGATAATATAGAGTGGAAAAGCGATGTTGGATTTTGAATTTTTCACATAGGACACGAACATCCTAATTTTTGAATGGTGTCCCATTATAATATGAGATAATAGCTTGGGAACACTGTACCGACATATTAAGTAGTTTAGGATGAACTTTGATATCTGCTTTCTAGGGATGTATGTCATGGGGATGGCTTCCACCCCCTTGGTAAAGTACTCAGTGGTAGTTATGATGAACTTGTGGCCATTAGATGAGGTGGGGGTTATCTTTCCAACGAGATAGAGCCCCCACTATGAAAAGGGCCATGGTGTGACAATAGGATGAATTTCTTGAGCTGGAGCATGGATGAGGTCTCCATACTGCTAACATTGTAGGCACTTTTTGATGTATTCATGTGCTTCTCTTTCCATTGTAGGACAATAATATCCCACCCTCAGCAATTTCTTGGCCAATGTCATTTCTCTCGAGTGTGAACCACAAATACCGTTATGTACCTCAATTAAAGTGGTCAATGCCTCCTCGATGTTTACACAATGTAGTAGGATTCCTTCTATGCTCCTATAGTCAAGGGTATTTCCTAAGATGACGAACTGGGATGCTTTCTTAACAAAATTTCTTTTTAGGCTTGAGGGTAAGTCAGCAAGTAGGACACCTATTCATAGGTAGGTATAAATGTCATGGAACCAGGGATCACTGGGACCAATGATTTCACACACAAATTCTGATTCTGGTACCTTGAATGTGGGCACAAAAAGCTGCTCTACCAAGAATTCATGTTTCAGGACATTGTGAGGGATGTCCAGTAGGGATCCAATCATTGCCATGGCATCTATTGCTATGTTGTTGGCTCTGGGAATCTACTCAAATGTGATATCAATGAATGATTCTTTGAGGCTCTCTACCAAATTTTTGTATGGAGTCAACTTATCATCCTTTGTTTGGTATTCACCATTCACTTGATTTATTATCAGTTGGGAGTCTCCATATACTCTAAGGGCCATGATGTGCCACTGCACTACTATTCTGAGACCTATGTTTAATGCCTCATACTCTGCAATGTTGTTAGTGTAGGGGAATGCCAATTTGTAGGATCTAGGTATACAGTTGGACCCTTATGGGGTGATGAAGAAGACACCAACTCTTGATCCATGCTACATGTAGGAACCATCAAAGTAGAATTTATAGTCATTGGCTATGTTGAGATTAAAGATGGAATCATCTGGAAACTCTAATATAAGTGGATTCTCTGAATACATGGGTGCTTCTACAAGTTGATCTGTGATCACTTGGCCTTTGATTACTTTTCATTCCATGTACTCGATGTCGTATTTAGATAGAATCATGACCCACTTGGCCATCATTTCCATGAGAATTTCCTTTGATAATAGGTACTTTAGGGGGTCGATTTTAGCGATGAGTTTGATTTTTTGTGCCAACATGTAATGTTTGAATTTTTGTGAAGCAAACACTACTACTAGACAGGATTTTTCAATGAATGAGTAGTTTAACTCATGCCTAACCATTGTGTGACTGATGTAATAGATGGCCCTCTCTATCCAATTTTCATTGTACTAATCTAGAAGAGCACCAAGGGCTATTGTTGTTGCTGACACATAAAGGATTAGTGGCTTTCTTGGGATTGGTGGCATGAGGACCGAAGGTGTGAGCATATATTCTTTGATTTTTTTGAAAGCTTCCTCACACTTGTCATCCCATTTGTACGCTACTCCCTTGTGAAGTAGGTGAGAATATGGGTTTTTTTATCTGTTAGTTTTGCTATGAATCTGCAGATGGACTGAAGCCTACCTTGGAGGCCTCTCAACTATTTCAATATTTCGGGTGCCTCCATCTCAAGGATTGTTTTTACCTTGGTAGGATCTATTTCAATACCCCTTATTGACACTATGTATCCCAGTAGCTTTCTTGATTGTACGTTGAAGACACACTTCTTTGGATTTAAGCAGACCTTGTATTCCTCCAGCCTATCAAAAATAACACTCAAGGTTGCTATGTGATCTCTCCTTTTTCTGGATTTTTCTAGTATGTCATCAACATAATCTTCAACAATTTTGTGGATCATGTCATGAAAGATTAACTTCATAGCTTTTTGGTAGGTGGCCCCAACATTCTTTAAGCCAAATGGAATCATGTTCCAGTAGTAGGTTCCCCATGGACAAGTGAAGGCCATTTTGTGTTGGTCTTCTTTAGCAATCATTATTTGGTTGTACCCAAACAAACCATCCATCATAGAAAGCATTTCATGTCCTACTATCATGTACACTATCATTTCAATGTTAGGCAATGGAAAATAATCTTTTGAACATGCTTTGCTTATATCTCTAAAATCTGTGCAGATTTGGATGCTCCCATTAGGTTTTGAAATAGGAACTAGATTTGACACCCATTCTAGATAGTCAATTGGTCGTATAAATCCCAGATCTAGTAGCTTCTTCAATTCCATCTTGACCAGTAAAGCAATTTGAGGATGCATTTTCCTAAGTTTTTTTCTAATATGCTTTTCTTCAAAGTAGACTGATAAGTGATGAACCACAATCTCTGGATCGAGCCTGAGCATGTCTACATAACTCCATGCAAAATTAACTTGTCTTTCTCTTAAGAAGGCTGCTAGGAGCTCTTGTTCCTCTAATAATAACGACTCTACATAGAATGTGATGTGTGGTGTCTCCTCTATTCCCAAGTTTAGGGTATGTGCAGGATCATCGTGCAAAAAATAGGCCCTTAACTGGCAAAAAATTTAGAAAAATCAATGTTAGGCAACTTGACGTAAATATTTGAATAAGTTATCTATATTATTTCAAAAATATGTAAGAATAGAATTTGTAGAAAATTGAATGTAGTTTCTAAAATAATAGGTTTATTTAAAAATAAATAAAATCTATTTGGTGAAAATTTGAAATTTCAATGCAGTAGTACTTAAATTTCGTAAAAATAAGAAGTAGGTGTCTGTCTGACCACCCTAACCATAATAAAATGAGAATGTTTTTTTGTAAGATTTTATATATAAGTAGAGGACTCATGTCCGGATGTGATGCATATTTTTTTGTAATTTTTTTCCAAGTAAATAATTAATTATGAATTTTTATTACAACTTTTAGAAAATATAAAACTCGTCTTCGACCACCTTAACTTGGTCAAAACTTCATGAAATTTAATTTTATTTTTTAATCCTATAGTATGTGAAGCATAGAATGTGACATGTTTTGGATTCAAAAAATATGATACCGTTTGAAAGTTATAGATGTTTTTCAATCAGCCTATCGATCAGGACTTTAGTCGTAATTCTAATAGAAAATGAATAATAATTATTTATTAAGTTCAAATTATATCATAATTTATATTTTTGGAAAGCTGAAAATCTCCTCTAAAAACCCTTTTCATTTCATTAATTTTGGGTGAAAAAAAAGTCGTCAGCCACATACCCCCATAATATTGCCACTTTTTGGCGCACCATGATCCTGCACATACCCTTTACTGGAATGCATTTTTCAGCTAGAACTGCTAATTTTTCTTGATGTAAAGCTCTAAGAGGAAAATTGAATCCCCCATCTTCGGGCACCTCAAAGAGTTTTTCACCATTGGATGTGTCCTTTATTTTTACTTTTTTTTGGTTATAGAGTGCCACAGTGTGGTTTTCACTCAAATACTTTGAGATTATTCTCAGTTTTTTTTCTTTTGTGACTAAAGGATTCAATCATTTCCCCATAGTATGCATGTGTGTCTAGCTCAATGATAAATCCTAATTTATGATCCCCACATGGAATATTATCCCGCAATCCCATGAATTCTAAGAGTGCCTCATCATAATGTGTCTAGAATTGGTTGTCCTCGTTGTTCGTAGTCGATGAGTTGGGGGTAAACTAGACGAATTTCATGGTTTTGGTTTTCAAACTCATAGGATAGGGTGCTAATCAAGAATAGGGAGGTGTCTTCGAAAAGCATGGGTAAATTGGTTATGGGGTCTTCCTAACTACTTATATCTATGACCTAATCTATGGATATGGGAATTTGACGAGAGGGTGTTGATTTTCAAGGAGGATTTCTAACGTTCCTAACTAAGGTGCCTCTACCAAGTATGGTCACCCTCAAAGGGGTACATCTAAGGCCAAGGTTTTTCATACGCATCTCGGGAATGAGAGGTATTAAAAGACTATTATCATTTTTCTCAATTTTTTTGTTCCTATCATAACCCATGGCAAGCATCATTTGTAAGCCTTTATTGCTACCATCCATAGGTAGGTCAACTACTAGTCTATTGTCCTGGTATAAAAGCTATGACGGGTCCTCTTCTATCACTCCCCGACCTAGATCCCCCCAACTTTTGAAGTTGGATGAACCTACCATAAAGGTTTGGGATGATGTTCCTACTAGTTGAGGCTATCCATGAGATCTAGGAGATTGTGGTAACTCTCCAACCATGAAGGATTTTTTCTTCATTTTATAATTTCCACATCCATCATCATGGATAATGACTTTGATTTCAAATGTATTAGGGATGGAGGGTGTCTCTATCTCAGAAGTGGAAACTAATGTAGCTGGGTCTACATATGGAGTGGTGGGGCCTTCATCATTTTTTGGAACTTGGGGAATTTATTAATATTTGGCCTCCAGGCTTTTGCAATAGGAAAAGGGTTTAGGATCACTGTGGATGGTAACCTCTTGATTTTCATACAGGAATTTGATGCATTGGTGAAAGGTTGATGCCACCACTTGCATCCCATGGATCCACAAATGCCCTAGAAGAATGTTATAAGGCAAGTCAAGGTCTAGGACATGGCATGTGGTGTCATAAATGGCGGGTCCTACTTGAACAAGAATCTAGATAGTGCCTAGAGACACTCTCTCCTAATCATCATAAGCTCTGATGGTGATGCCCTTACCTTTTTTGATGGCATCCTCTGAGAATCCCATATTCTTTATCAACTTTAGAGAACATATGTTAAGACCTGTGCCCCCATCCACCAAGACCCTTTTGAATTTATTTTTGTGAACCAGGACTTCAAGGTGGAGAGCATGATTGTGAGATGGTTGATCAGGGAAGTCCTAATCAGAGAATGTGAGAGGGCTTGCAGTGGTGATATTTCTAACCATAGCTTGGAATTGGTCCATATCTAGATCGAAGGAGATGGTGGATGAGGCTAATGCTTCTTCTAGGATTTTTTTGTGGGAAGGTGATATCTTTAGCAACTCCATGATGGAGATCTAAGTAGGAGTTCTCTTTAGCTGGTCAGGGACATTATAGCCATGTGGGATGGATCTTGGATTTGAAGTGGATACCCTAGGTAGTTGTGAGGGTCCAGCAATGATGACCTTGCCGCCACGTGTGGTGACTCCATATTTTGTGTTGGCTCCCTTAATGTTAATGATGAGGACATACTCCTCAAGTGTTGCCACAACATGCTCATACACATGGTTCACATCCTTGTATTTTCCTTTTCCTTTATCATTGTTTCCCTTGTTGTGATCAGGCATTAGATTTGTGTATATCTTTAGGTTTTGGTTTCTTGTTGGTTGCTCCAAATTTATGATTTTTTAATCAATGAGGTCTTGGATTAGGTTTTTTAACCTCATGCAATTGTTAGTGGTGTTCCCTTTGATTTTGTGAAAGTCATACAACTGGTTTTCATTGTACCAGGGTGGTTTCACTTTTGGTTCTTGCTAATTCTCATAGGTAGGTGCCTTGATGAGGTTTTTATTTATCAATTTCTTCATGATGATATTGAGTGGTTCTCCAAGGGCAGTGTACTTCTGTTTGGGAGGATTTTTTTTTCGTGAGGGTGGTTCCCCTTGATTATTTAGGTTATTAACCTGATTGTTGGTTGGTTGGTGTTGTGATATCGCATTGGTTTGGGTGTTGTTCTGATAATTTTTTTGTGGTTGTTGGTAGGTTTGATGGTTTTTCGTTGGAGCACTGATCATGACCTTAACATCAACCACACCATTGTTTGTGACATTTTTGTTCCTTTCCCATTTGCAAGGTTTCTCATTATAGCTATTGGATGGGTGATTGTTTGGTTGTTCTAGATACGTGGGTGTGCCTCCTTGTGAAATATGGGCTTGTTCAATGTTAAGCACCTTAGGGATCATTCAATGTTAAGTGCCTTAGGGATCGTTCAATGTTAAGCGCGTTAGGGATCAATTGATCGTATGTGGTGATTCCTTGCACCTTGAGATGGAATGCTAAGGCTCCGTCGAGGTTGGAGATGATTGTGCACACTTGTTCTTCTAGCATGACCCATTTTCTCCTATTGTCCTTGGATTTCCATCATTGTAGGAAGGAAGAAAATTATTCATTCTTTCCTTGTTTAAGAATTGATAATTCCTCGAGACTGACATCCATACCAATATTAAATGCATAATTTTTAATGAATGCATCCACAATCTCTTGGAACTTCTTGATGCTAGGAGGAAGGTGAGAGAGCCACTCCATGGCATGGCCAACCAAAATTATAGGAAATAGCCACATTAGATAGGTATCGTCATATGTGACTTCCATGCAATGAACTTGGAATTCCCTAACGTGATCTTTAGGGTTTCCCATCCCATGATATTTATCAAATTTGGGTATCTCAAATCCCTTTGGGAATGGTTTCATTAGAAGACTCCTATCAAATGGATAGGTTCACAAGTTGTTGGGTGTTTTTATGGTTCTCCTTGATTGAAGATCAAGTAATTTTTGTGAGAGTAACTTGATATGTGTTGCTACATCATTTTTTGGATTAGGGGGTGGGATGAAGGTGTTTTGTGATGGTTCACCTATTGGAGGGATGGGTGGATTGGTTGGTGTGTTGATGGATGGTGTTTGCACATTCTGCTATGTCAAATATGCTTGCACTTGCTATTGTATCAATAACGCTTGTTGTTGATCCTATTGTTGTTGCTCTAATAGTGCTTCCTACTAAGCTTCTTGTTGTTGTTGCACCAACAATGCTTGTTGTTGGGATGCTAGTTGGGCCACTTATTTTTGTTCTTGGTATTGTTTCAATGCTTGTTGGCATGCTTGTTACTGAGCTGCTTGTTGTTGTGAAAGATATTGTGTTTGTGTTTGTGCTTGTGCTTGTGCTTGGGCTTGTTGAGCTTGGTACTAGGTTCGACCTTGCACTTGTGCCTGGGTAACTTTTTTTTGTAATAGGTCTTGGGATTGAGCAGCCTTCTACACTTGTTGTGCTTGTTGTACAACTAGAGCAACATGGATGGATTGCACGACTTGTTGTGCTACTTGAGCAGCTTGGGTGGCTTGCGCGGCTTGAGTGGCTTGTTGTGCAGCTTGCCGGTTTTGAATTTTCTGAAGTTTCTTTTGATATGAATCTTGTTGAATAGCTTGCAATGTAATGCTATATTGGATTGATACATTTTTGTTTGGCGGTGGAGGTGGTGGCGTCAGATTTGGTATAGTGTTTGTTGTTGTGGTTAGAGGTATCATCATATTAATGATTGGGATTATGGTGGTGGATGGTGTGATTGATATGCTTGGTCCTTGAGAGACCACTTTTTGAGATACTTGGGGGATGGTTGATGATGTGATGGTGGTGGCTTGCATTATCGGGATGGTTGTCATCTATTATTGTGATGTCGATGACAAGATATTTTGGTTAGTCATCAGAGGGTTGATTTGATTTTGTTGATTGATATTTGGTAAAGGGGGAAGCCCTAAACTAAGAGTTGATGTGGATATTGATGTCAAGGGGGGGAGTGGTGGAAATGTGAGTGGCATACTCCCTTGGTGGAATGATGAAGATGTAGTGTCAAAGATGCCCCATGGTCTAAATATGTCTCCTTCTCCTTGCGAGGTTATGGGGAGAGGTATCGCACAAAATGACGATGATGGATCATTAGGATCATGAAAGATGAGGGGGGTATGTGCAAGATCATCATGGAAAAAAGGCCCTTAAGTGGCAAAAAATTTTAAAAATCAGAGTTAGGCAACTTGATGTAAAAATTTGAATAATTTATCTATATTATATCAAAAATTTGTAAGAATAGAATTTGTAGCAAATTGAATGTAGTTTCTAAACTACTAGGTTTGTTTTAAAAAAAAAAATCTATTTGGTGAAAATTTGAAATTTCAATGTAGTAGTACTTAAATTTTAGGGAAAAAATAAGAAGTAGGTGTCATCTCCACCCCTAACCACAATAAAATTGATAATTTTTTTATAAGATTTTAGATATAAGTAGAGGACTCATGTCTCATGTGATGCATATTTTTTGTAATTTTTTCCAAGTAAATAATTAATTATGAATTTTTATTATAAATTTTTAAAAAATATGAAAAACTCATATGTCTAACCACCTTAACTTGGTCAAAACTTCATGAAATTCAATTTTTATTTTTTAATCCTATAGTATGTGAAGTATAGAATGTGACGCATGTTTTGAATTCAAAAAATGTGATACCATTTGAAAGATATAGATGTTTTTCAATCAGTCTATCAATCAAGACTTTAGTCATTATTTGAATAGAAAATTTATAATAATTACCTATTAAATTCAAAGTAAAGCATAATTTATATTGGTGGAAAGTTGATAATATCCTTGAAAAACCCTTTTCATTTCATCAATTTTGGGTAAAAGAAAAGTCATTAGCCACATACCCATCATATTGCCACTTTTTAGCCCATCATGATCCTGCACATACCCAGGGGGACATATGGATGTGATGGATTTCCCCAAGATGTTGTTCACATCCAACTCTTGATTATTCACAAGGGGGATTTTTGTAATGCATTGAGAAATGCACTCCCTTAGTTTATGATGGGTTGAGTGATGCTTTGGAATGGAGGTGTGGATGAGATTGGGGGTATGGATGCAATCAGAGGTATGTCCCCTAAAGCTATTTCCACAAAAGTAATCACATAAAAATTAGAAGGGAGTTTAGCCCCTTGCTTTGCTAATTCAAGCATGTATAGTGAGGGATTGAGTCTCATCATGATGTTGATGATTCTATGATTTTCTGGATTTTGAACCATCTCAGTGATCTCATCTTGTTTCATTCCAAAGGGATTGTTAGTGATATCCTCTACTTGAATTTCCTCTTGAGGATTTTACAATGATGAAGGAAAGTTAGTTAGAGGATCGCTTGATCTAACCAGATTTATCTCAGATTTTTTTTGGCTTAGGTCACATGAAGTGGAGGTTTATTTGTTGGCTTCCATGTTCCTCTTGTGTTGAGATCTAGTTTACACCATGAAATAGGGATAAATCTTCAAGAATGTGGGAGATGAATCTCTAATTATTTGGATTAATCTAACTTAAGGTACAAAAGAGAAAATTTAGGATGATTTTAAGGATCAAAAGTATTATGTTGAAATGATGGATGGATGATTTGGATGATTAGAACTCTTGAGAAATATTGAAGGAGATGTTAAACTTTAGGACTTTGGATTTTGAATTTGATTTAGGATTTGGGATTTGATTTGATTTGGATTTGGATAGTGAACTCATAAACTCTAAGAGGTTATATGTTTTCCTAGAGTGGATTTTTCCTCAAGATGCTAATTTGACTAAGTGTGAGAAGAAGGACACACCTAACCAAACAAGATGATTTTTGATTGGGTTTCTTATTTTAGATTATGAACTCCTAAAACCCAATATGTTAGATGTTATCAAGGGATAAACTTGTTCACAAGGTTTGATAATTTGACTTAAATGTGTGGAGAAGGATGCATCTACACACATCTAATCAAACAAGATGATTTGGATTTGTTTCAAATTATTTTCCCAAAGTTTAACATGAAGGATTTTTCCAATATTTTCAAGAGTTGATGATGAAATGATTTTTGGTTTCATATTCAAAGATGGATGAAGGTTTGATTTTGATCCTAATTTTTTTTACCTAAAAGGACACTTGCTTACTAGACCTTGGTTTTGAAGAATATGCTTTACTCTAGACAAGGTGTTCAAATTCCCGAAAAAGATTTGGATTTTGTTGACAAAATAACTCATACAAATTTGGATTATTTCTTGAAGCTCTCCTATAAAAGTAAAAAAGAAGTCTTCGTCTAAATTTTTATAGCGTTGAGAGAGGCTTTTGGTGATCTTTTAGACTAAGAGATTTTACCTTTGGTTTCTTGATCTTGATCTTGCATGAAATCATTTGAGACACATGTGTGGGATCCAATTGTCTTTAGTCTTTGTTTAATGATTTCTTTTTACACAAACACTTCTTTATTAGGTTTTTGAAACTATATGTCTAATTTTTTAATTTCTTCTTATCCCATAAAGTGTATTATTTGGAAATTGAGGAAATCAAAGCAAAATTTTACCTAATGTTTACTTTAGTAGGAGCAAATTGAGATAAAATTCAAGTGCCTAGAAACCTCTAAGGATATGAATCCCAAGGGAAAGCAAGGGCATGTGAATTTGTTCAAGGATATTTTCTTCTCCTAAAGGGTTTGAGATTTGATGCTTATGTTAAATGTTTGTTTTCCAATTTTTTCGATCAAGAAATGTGTTTTGATTTCAAGAACAGGTACAAACCTATGGATATTTGAGACAATATTTGTTGAGTCTCCACTTGGACAAGTCCAACTACGCCTACTTTCAGCGGATGGTTAGATGCTTGACCCCACTAGCTCCCCTCCATGGCTCAACACTTCTTTTGGGGTAGCCAAGCATCAGTACCCATGAATCTCCAATGGTGTACTTTTCATCTCTACTAAGATTCGTAAAAGTGTGGGGCAGCTTCAAAATGACCGTTCTTGCACCAATAAATAGATAGGGATTGTAATTTAGACTTTCTATTCATAGGGATTGATCCATGTGGTGAGAGACCATTGTTGCTCTTCTCGTCAGAACCAACTGTGTGATACTAGCCTTTGTTCTAGTATCCACAATTATATATCGGGTGGAAATACATTTGGATTTAGCGTGTTACCGGTTGGGTCGTTCCCTTGGGTGAGTACTTTTTCCCACAAGGAAAACCCTCTAAGATAAACAAAAGAAAGCAAGCTATATTTGTAACTCAATCAATCTTTGTTGCAATACAAAGAGAGAGAATGTACGCAATATGCTCCACTCACACTCGCAAGATATTTTGTTCAATTTTAATCCCAAAATGAAATATGGAAGCAATTACTTTACCCAACTTAAGATCACCAAAAGGCCTTTTGACTCTCAAGATCACCGTGAGGCATGAGAGAAGTGCATACGTCCTTTTGATGGTATTACTTTGAGTAAATAATTACAACACAAAGAAAAACTTGTTCATTTTAAGTCCACAACAATGATTTGATTATTTTTAGTGCACCAAAATGAAATATAGAATTTTCCTTGTTCAATTGTTAATCCTCAAACCAAATCTAGTGAGTTTGTCCTAATTTTATTTTTAAATCTCTTTGTAGCAAAGAAATAAATCTTCTTTTTAGAGACCAAAAGAAATTTATTAGGTCCTAAGCTTGTGAGAGATAACAAATTTTTAAGAGAAATTGTGGATTCTCTAAGAGTGTTAAACAAACACTAAAGTGTTCAAAAACACTTTGGTATTATAAGAAAGTGATGTCATCATGCCTCTTTTCTCCTTCACCTTTGATCAAGCCAACCTACAAGAAACTAGTTAGATCTGTAAAATAGAAGTTAGGAAAGTAAGTAATAACCTAAATGATCAGAATTGAAAAAGGCACATGTCATAAAAGAATTGAATTTCACTTTTTACTTCCCTTCAGTGTTGGAGTCTACACAGGCGGTGTAGTTTGAAGCTTTCTAGGGGTTTTATATAGCGTTGCTTGTTATTCAGCATCGTTGTGCAGTAGGGATAGAGAGTGATAGCATCACTCTTTTGGTCAGCGGTGGAGTTTGAAATTTGAAATTTCCAACATGTGAGAATAGGTCTAGTGATGCAGTTTATAATTTTGAATTCTAGGGAAACAAAAAGTGTCATTATTTATAGTTTGAAGCGGTGCTATATGGAGATGGTGGAGTTCCAGCGGTTCTATATTGTGACACTAGACTGCTAGTGGTGGAGTTCCCTATAGGCACAAAAATAGAGAAAAAAGCACATAATTTTTAATAAAAACATGATTAGAAAATGACATCTTCCCTCCTTCTAGCACCAAATGTATGAACCAAGATCCTAATACTTGTAAGAGACAAAAAATAAACACATTAGAAGATTCAAAAGCAAGTTAAGATCAAATTTCCCCATAAAATCCATTTAACCATGTTCAAAATAGGAATGAAAGCAAGAATACAATGAAAATGCAATGAAATAGATTGAATCCTATTAAGATAATGCAAACTCTTGATCTTATGGGGGATTTGGTGCCAATTTGATGTGGAAATTGGCCCTTTCCCCACTCCTATGCAAGCTCTTGATGATTTGATGATGATTGATCCACTTTGTTGAAGATTCAAGTGTGCTCCAAGATGAAAAACCTGCATAACCTAACTAAGACTTAATGAAATGGATGAGAATTGCAATTCTTGAGTATGGATTTGAGTATAGTAAGTTTACTCAAATTGTGGATAATGAAATGAGGAAAGAAGCCTCTTATTTATAGAATGACAAGATGGAGAAATGCCCAAAATGAAGCAATGTGGGACTAACTTTCAACCAATGACAAGATGTCACTTGTCAAGATGATAATGGATGAGGGATGTGCACATTTTGATGAATGTGCCCATAAATGAAATTAGGTGAATTTTGAAAATAATGAAATGACATGTAAGAGGGAAAAAGGAATGTCTTAAATACCACTTGGCTCAATGCAAAGATGAAATAAATTACTTGTTGGAAGGACAAAGTCCACTTGGAAAGATTTCAAATTTGAAGGAATAATGCCCTATTATGCCATGTTGAGAGAAAATAGAGATTTAATAAATGAATTAAATCTATTTTCATGTACAAGTGGCAAAAGCTAGAGGATGGGACATGGATTAGGATTAAATTAGTCAAGGGATACTTAATTTAATAAGGGATTAGATGATGTGACAAATTTGGCTTAGATTTATGGGTTGATTTAAATCAAAGATGAGAGGATTGTGATTTTAGAGATAGTTAAATAAATATTTGTTTTATTTAACTAAAGAGAATGATGGTTAGATTAAATAAAAAATAGGCTTAATTTATTGATTTATTTAATTAAATAAAGGAGCCAAGGTTAATTAGATCATATTGGTTGATTTAATTAATGAGAGAGAGTGACTTAATTAGATAAATCATTTATTTAATTAAGAGAGGAAAATTGATGAATTTAATCAAATAAGGGTATTCGATTAAATGGTTATACTAAGGGATGATTAGGGATGAAATGGTGTTAGTAGTCAAGATCAAGCATGTAATGTCAATCAATACATTTTATGTGTCTACACTTTCACTAATAACAATCAAACATACATGATTCATCACATCAATCATTCCTACCTTGTTTGTAAGAAAAATTGAGAAAACTTATTTGATCATCCTCATTAATGAAGGCCCTCAAGGCATCTCAACTTTGTATTCTTCAAAGATCTCGTAGATTCTTCTTTACTCAAGAATCAACTTGTCTAAAACCCCACTATTCTTTACTCACGTTCACAAATAATTATTCACATATATAAAAATATGTTTATATACATAATTAAAAAATAAAAGTATGGTTTCAAATAGTGTATCATCAGAATATTATACTAGAGATTCATAGAGCCATACATATATGTTTACATTTATTCTATCATTTACATATATATATATATATCTTTATATATATAGGTGTGTGTGCGTGTATATGTATATGTATGTATATATATACATACACAAACACACAACCTTATTGACAAGTAGAATAGGCATATATCAAAGCAATTTCAAAGTCTCATGATTGGAAAGTAAGCCTCAAAGAAAGATTGATGACACCCCATGAGGAGGCATGACTAGGGAAGCCCCAAACCATAATGAATCAAACATAACAACATGAACTTATAACCAAACCTTAGCCTCAAGAACCAATTTAGAAATAATTAAAATGAATGCAACAAAGATAGACAGTCGCTAAATTGATCATAACTAAGAATTTACAAATTGGGTTGGTTTATTTTTTGATATGTTTTAAAAGACTTGGTGGCACACCTTCTATAAAGATTTAGAGAAACCCAGATTTGAAAATGAAAGTTATTAAAGTTCCAATAGACTAGTCTATTTCTTATGACAATTTTATTGTTGTCATAACCTTTTTGAAAATATCATTTCAAGGAACATGGAACCAACAACCCCATACAATTTCTAGAATTTCAAACACAAAATTCAATTCATTTAAACAAACATAAATATAATACCTACAATCTCTTTTACATTTCCCAAAATAGAAATTACAAAGGGTACAAACCCTACCTAAAATCCAACAAAAAATTGGAAAGAAAAAGAAGAAATTCCAAAACACAAAACACATCAAACACTTGATACATACACAGAATTCAATCACAATAAATCTATTCATTGTACAACATCATTGACAAAGGGAATTAAATCATACCTTGGTACAACACAAGAATGGTAGAAAGAAGAGAAATTTGAAGAACAATACTTGAAGCCAAGCTATAGCAACAATCTCCAGCCAATTCACCAATTCTCAACACTTAATAGCCAAAAAAAAATCTGGAATTCACTTCCATAGATCTTCTTATTTCTCCTTCCTCTCTTCTTTTTCCTTCCTCTATTCCTTACCTTCTCGGCTCTTTCATTAGTATTCCCCAAAACCCTCTTCCTAGTATCTATTTATTATTACTTTTTTACAGAGAGAATGAGAAATGGAGAAAGATAAAAAAATAATGAATCCTCTTGTTGAGAAAATAAGAGTTTTTATAAACATTTATTACTTTTTTCCTCTCTTTTGTATCTTTATTTTGCTTTGTTTTTTGTTTTTGGTTTATCCTTTTGTTTTATTTTCCAAATCTTTCTTTCTTTCTATTATTTATCTCCTCTGTTATAAAAAAGAATGAATATTTTAATTTCCTTTCATTCATAGATTTTTCTTAACTAACATAATTTTAACACTTTATCTTACCACACACAATAATAAATAAATATAATTTCTTTCCTTCACATACTATTTTAATAAAAACCAATATATAAGTAAATTAAATCTATTTTTATTCCAATAAGAGCATATTAATATCTAGCTAACAATTTAATTAAATGACAACTACAAAGCATAAAGGTGATTTATTTTTCTGCCAAAGATGAGAAGCAATTTATTGACATTATTTATTTATGCAAATAAAATTGCAACTATAATGCCAACTAGGTTCTTGCATGTGCATATTCCTTTAACCAAAAATCACTCTAGTCTTGTCACACACATGAGTTGTAATGCCCCACCTTGGTTACCGTTAAAACAAAGTGTAAAGAATGAAATTTACTGAACAAATTTTTTTTAGTAACTGGAACCAGCTGCAAGCATAGGATCATCTGCAAGAAAATACAAGGTGTAGCACGGTTTCCTCCCGACCACGTGGAACCCGAAGGTCCACTCCCTCCGTGCTAGGAGATAATGACAGGTCCACAAGAAAAGAAGATAGACCATTATGTTTACGGGGTTAACAACTCACATCACGACATAACGTTAACAATCATAGCAAATAAAACCTTAGTAACACAACACATCAAAATAAATTTGAACACAAGGAACACCATCATGATATAGACTAAGAGTGTCATCACACTGTTAGGTTACCCTGGTGAATCTTCCTATACTACTGGCCCTCTCTCCAAGAGTTAGCCTGATAGCCTCTACCAATTCTCGGCCCCTATGCAGACCGATGTGGAGTCACTTCATCTTTCAAGAGGACAAGATGACGACTTGCCATTCTAGGCCTTCTCAACCTTTTCTCAACCTGAACAAGCATTAAGACAGTAGGCGAGGCACACTTTTATCTGAATTAATGTTTACAACCTCCCAACCCATAATTCTTTAGTTAGGTTTTCACTAAATTAACACACCTACGATAGGTTACCCAGACAATCACTTTCGGATTTCGGCCCCTACCGCAAGCCACTCTTTCTATAACATGACTCAACATAAAACCAATCTAGGGGTAGCTACCAAGCATAAAGATCAAAACCAGAATGTTTATGTCCTTCACTAGAGGCAAATCACAATCTCTAGGATCACTTCAAAAGACCACAAAATGATACAAAGCTATACCCCCAAGTAAAAATACTTGTAATCAAGCAAAGTGATCAATATGTATTACACATAACAATACCATATTCACTTCTCTTTCCTTTAAAGAAGAACAAATGAAAACTCAATAACATTACATGTTCACTCCCATAATATGTACATATCTCATCAAATACACTCATTTAATCTTCATAAATTAAGAGTTCAAAAATAACAATCTATTGACATTATAGAATATCTTACAATTTACTATTTCAACTATTATTATTATTCAATACAAATAATAAGAGCTCCTCTATTTTTTAAAAAATCACTTAATTCCTACGATACAATTTATTAAATAAATAAATAAACAAAAAGTATCTTTAGCAGTCTAGGAATCATATGTTAAATCAACTCTTTAAAGAACCTATTAACTAAAATGTAACTAACATTTTAACATAAGTATCATACAAATTCTTTATATTTTATAATTCAATTACCTTGAAAATAAAAGTAGCATTATAACTTACAACATAAGTTGTTATATTTTCTTCTATTTTCGTTCTTGGTCTCATACTTAACCAACACTTGTGTATAATAAATATCTAGCATTAGACAGATTTATAAAATATGATTTTCTAATTGAGGTATGTGTCCGTTTAATGCATGTAAAGATGAGACGGACAAAAGACAAGTATAAGTTCATGAATAAATATCTCAACTTGAGTAAAGACAAGACTCCATGCATTTCAACACAAGTAATAGTAGTTGCAGACAAGTGCTTTAATGAAGCCTTATAGGATCAATTTAGAGTTAATTGAAGGTTCATTTGGTACATAATTTTACAGGTAATTGTAACGCACAAAATTTCCCTTGTTAACACAAGAAATGTTATAGCCATCGAAGACACATTATCTGCCGCCGAGAGATCAATAAAGGAAGTAATTATTAAATGCCATGGTAGACAAACATTCCTTGAAAGGAAAATACAGAAGGTCAAAACTTTAAAGACACAAATATGCGTTGCCAAGTAGAGACAAGTACAGATAAACCAAACTGGATGCATGAAATTAATAACGGAAGAACATGGTATCATATTGGAGATTTTTCATTGTAGAGTTAAAGATTATTGGATGAGGAGCAATTTTAAATGGCACAGATATATTTCCTTAGAATTAAAAAGTCTTCAATCTCTAACCACAGCCCACACAAAATTTACTAGGTGAGCAATGCTAAGGCAAAAAGAAATAGACCAAGGAGATACCAAAGAAAATCAGAAGCATAAAAGATTACTTCAATCAAAAGCGTAGATTTGGAGGATAAAGATTTAATCATGCCATGTACATAGGATTCATAATATAGCTTATTTTTGTTTGATAAAAAGAACACCAACAATTTGAACCTAAGTCGCATGGAGGATGTGAAGTGACCACATGTATGAACATTCAGTTCCTGACGCATGATAGAAAGATCAAATTGGATGCATGTAGTTGATAACCTAAGAGTCTCAAGTTAAAAGATATCAAATAAGAAGTGATTTAGATTTGCACAGGGACATATTCTACAAATAGCTCTTTCTCTAATTCCTAACTATAGCTGCGCACAATCTCAAGAGAAATATATTTTGATAGATAGAAATGGGTCAAGGTTATTGTAGAATTCAGATTAGAAGATATTACTGTTAGCTATTTTCACTGGTATGATCACACCCATAAACACCGGAGTCATGTGCAAGCTGGAGAAATTGGCTTGGCGTATGAAGGCAACAGGATATTTCCATAATCAAGACTTTTACTTAATGCTGTGAGGGAGGAGAATAGAAAGATCCAATTATCGGCCACTATATTGTATTTGGAGTTAAAAATTTGAGTACGGTATGATTGCCACACTACATTTAGACTCATTCCCAAAAATTTTGCAAGAGAAATTGTTCTGATAGATGAGAACCATTTCCATCATTTAAAACTGTATGATATTCTAATGGAGGATATTCGTGGTGCGAGAATAAAATAAATTCTAAGTTGAAAGAGTTACAAACATCGGCTTAACAGATGAAGGATGATGGTATATAGATTAACAAGTATAGACAGATGTGATCTAAACAATACCGGTCGTAGGAAGAAATGAATACAAGATTCCACATCTTTAGGGAATTTTTTCTATTCAAGAGGATATAAGATTAACAAAGAGAAGATGTCTTCAACTATACAGAAATATTATTCCAAATAACATTTCCATTTACCAGCTATAGAAACTATTCAAAATAAATCTTCTAATCAAGTTTACATAGTAAGATTCATTAGAAGAAGGCTAGGTGCAAGTTCAAGTGTGGAGAGTATTAGGAGAATAAATATAAATTTCATTACCTACAGAAAATTTGACATTAATGGCAGAATCTTTAGTTCAAGAGAATGCTGTACCCATTTTGATTAGACAGAAAATCTCTAAATCTATATGCTATAGACCTACAGATCAACATCATAACTATAATTCTATAGTCAACTATATACTCAGATCAGGAAATTTTTTTGTCAACATCTACCTTTGTTAATATAGGAATAATTCTCCATTCTTTCCCTAATTTTCTTGAATTCCATCTATCATTAACAAAACACAACCAAATTAAGGACAACAACGAATCTGGTTTACTATAATTGCTACATTTTTATATTCATTTCTTTTCTTTAAGGTTCAAATACTTTTCTAATCTTTTTCTTTGTGTTTTGTGCAGGTTCAGTCAAGTAAATTTCTACAATAAATTTCCAAAATTTTAAATACCTGAAATTGAAATAAGAAGAGAACCTATTTAACTCGAAAATTGGTTGAAAGTAATTCTTAAACACTTCTGTCAACCCTGAACCAATTCACCAGACTTCAATGAAGAATACTGATCAATCCCGCTTCAAAATTACACTTATAAACAACATATTAAGAGGAAAGTATTGCTGTACAGAAATTTGCAAAAGCTGTTGTTGTCCAAAAATTCTTCCCCTGAATGCACACTACCAATCTTTTTTTTTTTCAAGATATTATCTCATGCAATTCAATTTCAATAATCAAACTGAACTGATAGATCATTTTTGCATTGGAAATAGATCAACCAGTTAACTCATTCTTTAAAATATTAGAACAGACATCTAACTATCAATTAAGATTCATTACCAGTTGAAAAATATATTTCCATTTAAATATCAATTTCATTTATTTCAAATTTGCAAATAAATCAGCAATATTAATATTTTAGATAAAACATTTCAAAGAAATAACTTTCACTGATAAATTTAATAACTTATTTAATTTAACTTAATAAATTAAATCACAAACATTGGTATAAAAATCAATAAACATTTAACAAAATTAAATATCGAATACGCAATCACAATACAATATAAATGAACACGACATAATGAACTGGACAACTACACGGGGTAACACAGAGATACTCGTTCAAAAACAAACAATGGTTTAAAACGACCTGTCAATACCTCCAACAACTTAATTATATTGAATTAGGGTACGCTGAGACTTGACAAGCAGGTGGAGCCGTTACCCGGTACCTATGTTTGCAGGGAAACATCAATGTTAGAACATATATACTCATGTTAGAAAACACACTGTGAATAAGAATTGCAATGTAGCAGGGTACTCACGAATGAGTAATACTATACTATCTTATTCACCGACAAAAACAAACAAGATTAATCATAAGCAATCATAACAACATGATAAACATAAGCAATACTCATAAACAAATAAACCATATCATGAATGAATCTATCTCAGTATCATCAAACTAACATAACCAAATAACTAGGATGTCAATTTATCATTAGCCAAATCCAACCAACATAGTATCACAATGAACTAAACATCTATCAAGAAGAATAAAACTAAACAATATGTCTAAATGGGAGGGACACTACATGAGTTGAAGTTCAGTCAATGATCCTTAAAATAGTAATATTGAATTATAAATTAATTACTAAAAATAAGGGTCGTGACATCCTTCTCCCCTTAAAGAATCATTATCCTAATGATCAACTTAACTAAAGATAAAATATTCTTACCGAGCTTTAATTTTGTTTTACCTTAATGTCAAAATCAACCCAACTGACAAAGATATTGTTTACCTCAAGAACCTATATGTTCACAAGAAAAAAAATTCTTGTGGCTAGCATTCGTACACTTGCACACCTTGTTAGCACATCGTGGCTTCATCAATTTCTCTCTATTTACCATAACTAGTAAAAGCATGAAACTAATTCATTTGTTTCATACAATCTTCTATATCCTATGCAAATATTTTTCATATTCCAAGATATTTACCAATAGAAAGAAACAATTATGATCATTTCTTTCAACATGCTTACTCACATGAGACGTCAAAATAATTTCTTTTATGATAATAAACATGCATCCCATACTACTTCTTATCATCATTAGCAAAAGAAAAGTCCCAATAGTTTGCAAATGTCAAACTAGTTGCAACAAGATCTTCATATTGGATAGAAACATAAAAGAGAAGAAGAACAAAAAGTTAGAAAAGGTTATCAGCATAATTAGAAACATCAAAGATAAGAAGATAACTTACTAATACAAAAGATGCAAATTGATTACCAAATGTTAGGAAGATCATCAAGAGCTCAATACTGATTCAACTAGTTACTTCAATATATAAAGTAAATCTCAATCTATAACAAGGATATCCATGAATGTATAATGCCCACCATGAAACCCTAGAGAATGTCACACACATAACGGAAACAAACAATTTTTTTTTCAAAGTGTAATTTAAACAAGTAAAGCGAACTACACTAACACATACATTCTCTAAGGTACGTGATGATGCTTACTTATAAACCCCATTACTAACAAAAGTTACTAAACATAACTTATATTTAAAACTCAAGAATTAAAGATCATACATCCATTAACATTAAAATACATCACATAAAATATAAAGCACAATAACGATCCATTCATACATTTCATCCATTCAATATTCAATTACAACTCTCATCTCCAAATGAGATAGTTTATACAAAATTATTACAATTACAAATTACAAAGATTATCCTCGAATACAATTGAGGAGTGATACAATTACAAATTACAAG
Organism: Sequoia sempervirens; assembly: GCA_007258455.2. Classification (NCBI taxonomy): domain Eukaryota; kingdom Viridiplantae; phylum Streptophyta; class Pinopsida; order Cupressales; family Cupressaceae; genus Sequoia; species Sequoia sempervirens. Next base: position 47,741 of record VDFB02066513.1, read on the forward strand.
GTATCAAACAGATACAAGAGAGAACATGATAGAACTACAAATTCACTTATACACACGAGCTTTCTAATCATGAAGTACTTGTTATCATGAACAAGAACTAGTGACCCAACGGTGTAAGGTGCACGTTCCACCCAACCATGTGGTACCTGAAGGACCAACCCCCATGGTGGAAGATAGTAGGCCAAACCTACAACCTCTAGACATAGGAAAAACAATATTAAACTACACAAGTACAAACTTACAAAATGGTTACAATGCTTCCAGATAATAATGATCAACTGCACAATACAACAAACTGATTGGTGGTTGTCATAGGATGAGTGTCATCACAAAGATGCATGGGTTACCCTGGCATATCTTCCTAGGCTTCGGCCCTCATCTTGGGTTACCCTGGTGACCTCTTACGATACCCGGCGCCACATGCAATCCAGTGCAGAATTGATTATGTATCCAAAAAAATAAGATATTGTTCATGCCATTTCAGGCCTTCTCATCTCATCCCAAGTCTTTACTAGCCCTTGAGTCCATGAGTGAGGCATTAACAAAAGTTAAGTGTTTAAACTACCCTTTTTCCTAATATATTTATTTAATTTTCACTGATTAAACTAACTCTGTATGAGTTACCTTGACACCACTTTGTGTGTTGGCCCTCATGAAAATCCACTCCCCTATTAACAACCTAAGGGATGAATTTCACTATCATAGGGTAAACCAGGTGCACATAACCAATTACAAAAACCAACTTAATAACAATGCACAACACTTGTTCATAGAACCATACTTGATAAAATACCACGTGCACTACCCAAGTAATCTCAAAAGCCAAACAAGTAAACTCAAAAGTCAAACTAACTCAAGTTGTAGCACCACCACAAAGGAGACACATCTGGAAGTCTTACATAAACAATTACTCAATTTTCCCCAACAACGAGAATGAGAGAAACATAACTTTAAAACAAATTCAAGCAAAAGATAAAATCTAATATTAGGATATTCTAAATCCAATAAGACAATTGCATATTGCATGCAAACAATCAAAATCAAATCTTGCTCAATTATTTCTAATTCGAGACAATTTCATTCTTAGGATAAGAACATATCATAACTAATTGTTTAACTCTATAATTCCTCAATTACACATTACATGAAAATAACTAATCTTATCATAAATTCGTTTGCAACCAATAAGAAATATAAATAAATAAAAATCACTTTCTTAAAACTTTTGTTCCATTTGAAGCAAATAATCATTTCCCTTAAAATCATTCTCTTATTAAGTAACTACTTGAACATTTGTCAAACAATAATAGATTTCAAACTAAAGGTTTACTTCAGTTTCCCAATAACATTAAATTATTAAAAAACCCATTTCCCCATTAAAATCATATAAATATTTGCACATAGACATGCATCTCTATTAATTACATATTCATTTAAATAAAAAAAACATTTCTATATAAACTTAATATCCATTTCACATATCTAAATATTTATTTATTACGTTGAGAGGCGTAACCCTGCAGTGGCAGCACGACCTCTATAAGAGGCCATCACAAATAACGTTCTTAGAAAAAAGAAATGGTTGGTATTCTGCTTTCATATTAACAGCTGGCAGAAAATGGTCTAAATGAAGATGGCTTCAGGCATGCCGAATAAAGTGAAGGCGGCTTAATAAATATTTTATTTGAAATGGCTCAAACCTTATTAGTTGTGTAAACCAAGATGGCTTCAGAATTACTAGCGGTGTAAATGAAGATGTAACAGCCGCCAACGATTCCACTCCTTTGTGTAACATTTTTGTGGCGAAGTTTTATTAATTCGTCAGAATTTTTGATTACTCATGTTTGTGGCAGAAGTTTTATTAATTCCTCAGAATTTTTGATTACTCATGTTTGTGGCAGAAGTTTTATTAATTCCTCAGAATTTATTGATTGCTCAGTGTAACGTTTGCGGCAGAAGTTTTATTAATTCATGGCGGACTTTGTTTCCTAATATCGAGCTAATTCAACAGTCATGATGAGATTTGAAATTATAAAAATCAAGAATTTTGAGGATTGCATCATCTCTCTTGCAATTTCACTACTATTGTGAGCATATAGTTACAAAGAGTTTTGATCATTTGCAGGTGTGAATTTATATTGTCCATTGTAACTGCATTAGACACTTAATTTCATTTTGAATCTTGAAGATTGCATTATTTTTTTTGTTTCAATTCAATGTTCTTTGGAAAGGAGTGTGGAAGTGAGAGAAAACAATAAGGCGTAGAGAGGGCTGAAGGGATCTAGCCGAAGGTTGAAGGAGGTTTCATAGGTATGTCTTGATTTGGGTTGATTCCTATTTTTTGCATTCAAGTCTTGATTCTTTTTGGTAGCAGGAGAAGGAAGTGTTAGGCGTGGTTCCCCATTATCAAATTTCTATCTTCATCCATTTTTCTCAAAAATATTAAACATCTTTTGTGCATAGTTTCATAGGATACGAGAGAATCTGTGAGGGAAATTAATGAAGTTGTATGTATGGGCTGAAGGCACTGTCCTGGGGTGCATGATCCATCGCGAGGGAGATGCATGATCCACTCACCATGCAAACTGCAAATGGAGTAAACCAAGGCGGGTCTCTGCCGAAAGGAGGTTTGTAGGATCTGTCAAAACCTCACACACTCTCCACATATTAAATTAAAAGTTTAAGGATCTGTCACATTGATAGAGCAACCTTAGGAGTGAAATATTGTATTCTACCAACCAAGCATCTCAAAGTTGAGTCTTGGTATTCTTTTGTACAGGTAAGCTCCTTATCACAACCTTCAACTTGGCAACGTGGGGTCTGAATAGGGCTTGAAACTTCTTAAGACTGAATAGAGGAAACATGGGATATCAACGATTGAGTTACTACTCTGTTTGTCTTTAGTACTTGATTATAAAATTATGTAATTGTTCTTTTGATTGAAATGGAGCAAGTGAAGGCAAAGAATATTTTATCAAAATCTCATTTTACCACTACAAATAATGAAATGAAGAGGAGTGAAGAGATGTCCATGCATAATCAAAATTAGGGATTTTATGTTGCAACTTTTTTCAAAGAATCAATAAAGATGCTAGCATTGTGAGCAAGATTCGCTCCAAAATAAGTAGTCTTCATCAGGATCTACAGAAATTACTAATAAATTTATAGAAATTTCTAATTTATTTTCTCCTTTAGTAGATGGTATTTTAAGGCGTCCTGTCAAAAAAATGGAAGTAATGGTGAGTGTGCAATTCCACTGTTAGGAGGATAGCGCTTAATTCTCTAAACTAAGAAGACCATGGAGAAAGAGGTGAACGATTACAAAGATAGAGAGGAAAAGAAATAAGAATAAGCATCCATCAAAGCATAGTAAAATGAGGAGATATTAGATGCGCAGTCGCCCTAGTTTATGAAAGAAAAACATTCATGCTTCGACAAGGCACATGATCTATATTGGAAAAATGCCTCAAAGAGATGTTTTGGAATATGTTATGAACACATTGTACCTTGCATCTTGCACCAGGTCTAGTAGGCATGTATACAAAAGGTAAAAGCAGCGTGATTTTTTTGTATGAAAAAGTGCCTCTAAGAGATGTCATCTCATGGTACGCAATGGAAGCATGAACGAGTCTCTTGGAATAGGAAGGGTCAGATTTAGGAAACACTATTGACGTAGGTGCAAGTGTTGCAGTCATTTCATGTTCTTTTTTTTGGGAAAGAGGAAAAATACCTAATGGAACTCCTCATTATCTAAAGTCCACATGGGAATGAAGCTACACGTGATAAAGGGGATTTTCAATTCTTTTGGTTTGATTTAAGAGAACACTTTAAGTTTCCTTTCATAGTCTCGAAAGAAAATTTCAAATATGTTATTTATGGTATAGAAAAGAAAGAAACAAGGATTATTTCCATATTTAAATAGGAATGAATATATACTTTTAGGTGTATATTTTGAAAGATTGAAGATAAATAATATAATTTAAAAACTTATATTTTTTATTCAATTTTATATTTGATATTTTTAACCACTGTAATTGTAGTTTTAGTGTTATCTATATTGTTTAATATTATTTTGTCATTTAATAATTATTTTGATAAGATAATGTCATTTAATAGAATTTAAATATGATCAAAGAAATACATATTATTTTCACATAATTTTCAAAGATATTATAATATAAATACTATTATCTCAATCTTGAAATTCTATTAATAATGAGGAATGAACATCTAAAGTATATCATAACTTTGATAACTTTCATTAAGATGATAATGCTATTTTTTAATAAGATAAAGAGCTAATAAGTAGTGGTTTTCTAAAATTTAATTTTGTATGAATACAAAGAGTGAAATGAGTTCCCAAGTTTTACAAATTTATGTCCTTCTATGGGATTATTAAAGATAAGTGATATAAAGCTTATAAACTAGAAGGCATAAAATATTTTCATTAAAATTTACTTGGAAATTTAATTTGGTTGGAGTTTGATGGCAATCACCTTGTCAAAAATGATATTTATAAGTGTCCCATAAGTATCCTAACAAATCACACACAATAATGTGGAAGAATGAATATTTTCCCCTTAATTATAGGAGGATGAGCAATGACGCACAACCCAATCTTTAAGGACTACTACCCATACACAAAAGCATAGTTGTAACAACTATGGATTACAAACATGAAAACACAAAAATATAAAACATCAGACCTCATGCACATGCACATTTCATATTCATACACATTGAGAAATAAATTGAAATGGCAATTTTTCATTACAATATCTAAAATATAGGTTTGCATTGCTGCCCTTAATTATAAATAATGCAATCAAGGATTAGAGTTCCTACCATTTTAAATCTCTTTCTTTGTTCCTTGGATTCATACTCACTCTCTCCCTCTTCTCTTCATCCACATGGTTAGGGTTAGCGTTAGGGTACAAATTAGGGTTCAACTAACATTGAATTAGGGTTACTAACTTTGAACCTAACCTAACCTAATCCTACCATTCATTCTAATTGTTACCCTAACCCTAACCTTAATTCTAATATTAACTATAACCCTAAACCTAAAACACTAATTGTAAGTCTAACCCTAACCCAAACCCTAAAGCTAACACTAATTCTAACTCTAAATCTAAGTATAACCCTAACTTTAACACTCGTAATAGTTCTAACTATATAACCCTAACCCCTGACCTTAACTCTAATTATTTCTATAACCCTAAAACTAATTATAGTTGTAACCCTAACCCCATCCCTAAAATTAACATTATTTCTAACTCTAACTCTAACCCTAACCCTAACTCTACCTCTAATCCTAACATTGATACTAACACTATTTCTAACCCCAACCCTAACTCTAAATCTATCTCTAACCCTAACCCTAAAACTCAACGTACACCTAAAGCCAACTCTAACATTAGTTGTAACTTGAATCCTAAGCCTAATTCTAAAAATAGTGCTAATTCTAATTGTAACCCTAACCTTATCCCTAAACCTAAACTTAAACCTACCATAACTATTATTCTATCATTTTATCATAATCATAATAATAATCTCAATCCTACCCTTTTCCTCACCCTAAACATAATTCTTACTCTAACTCAAACATTAATGCAAACCCTAAACATAATCCTAACCGTAGAACAAAATTCTAACCTTATCCATAAACCTAATGCTAACACTTACCTTAACACAAAACCGTAACTATAACTATAACCCTAACCATAAACCTAAACCCTAACCCTAACCATAATCATAAACCTAAATGCTAAACCCTAATCCTAAATGGTTAACCCTAAATCTAATGTTAACCCTGACCATGATATAAACTTTAACCCTAATGTTAACCCTAAATGTGATATAAATTGTAACCCTAATCATAACACTAATTATATTAATTTATTCAATGTATAATACTAAACCTTAACACTAAACCCTAATGCTAACTATAACCCTAATCATAATTATAAACCATAAACCTCACCATAATCATAATCGTAAAGCAAGTCCTAACCCTAATGCTAATATTAACCTTAATCCTAACATTGACCCTAACCCTAACCCAAACCATAGCCCTGACCAAATATAAATCCTTACCCTACCCCTAAATATAATTCCAATCCAAACCTTAATAGTAATTCCAACCCTACCCTCAACACTAACCAAAGCCTTATTCCTAACCTGAAACCTATTATAATTATAATCCAAACCCTAACCCTAACATAATTCTCACACTAACAATGAACATAAACCCAACCTTAACACTAAACCATAAATATAATCATAATAATGAATCTAAACCAAACAAACACTAACCCTACTGCTAACCCTAACCATGATATAAACCCTAATCCTAAATGCTAACTCTAATCATAACCCTAAATATATTAATTTATTCAATGTGTTATGCATGTCGCGGCTGCTACTAGCTTATTTATCTTAATATATTAATCTATATATTATACACTGAGAGATTTCATTTTTGAGGCATATTTTTTAAATTAAAAAAAGAAAAAAAGCAAAAAAAAAATGCCTCAAAAATGAAATATCTTGGCATATAATATATAGATTAATATATTAAGATAGATAAGCTAGTTTAACCATATGCACATTATCCATATATTAATAAATAAATAAATATACAAGTGCATATATATAATATTATATATTAAAAATAATATATAAAATATTTAATATATATATATATATATACATTTATAAAATTCATAAAACATCTAAATAAAATAAAAAATTAAAAAAAAATTAATATACATATTATATATAATATATAATATATAATATATAATATATATATTATATTTATAATATATATATATATATAATTTTAATTAAAAAAAATCAAAATAAAAAAAGAATCCCAAACCAAAGTCAGATGCACAAAGTAGCCACATTGTGGTAGGGGATTTGCTGCCCATGCAACCCTCCCATGAGGAGGTACATTGTTTTGTACGCAGCGGCGCTCCCTCCACAACAACGCCTCCTCCATGGGGTGTTGTGGGGGCAGTCACCCCCCAAGCCTTTCCTTTTTTTTAATATTTTTTTTAATTAACTCCCCTGTTAATAGAATTTCATCGTAAGGTGAATTCTATAGACTTCTAAAAATTTTCATATATAAAATATATAGAATATATATGTGTATATATATACATATTATCAGAATATATATAAATATATAAATATATATATATACATAAACATTTCGATTTACAATCAAACTGGACAAATTTTTCCTACAGAAAAATTACAGTAACAAAATTTTTAGACACAAATTCTTAATTTAAATTTCTATATTATAATGGAAATTTCTAAATCCAAACATAGAGGCTTTCTAATTTCTTTTGTTTCCTCTTCCAGTTTTTCTACTGTTAAAATTTGTTTTCCTAGAAAATCTAAGAATTTCTCAATTTCTCTATAGGGATTTTCTAAGAATTTACAGCAAATTCTCAAGCAATCTTTTAGAATTTAAAATCAAAACTTTTAACCAATTAAGCAATAAAAGTACCTATTTTTGAAGCTTGAAGAAAATGAGAACTGGAGTTGAGCTTCCGTGCTAAATCCAATTTTCTAGAATTTCTTCCAAAATCTCCACTTCCAAAATAAAAATATATCCAATCCAGAGAAAAAACCTTCCTCTATTTTAGCAACCAAAAAATCCACAGATAGTTTCCACTTTTCCATCCACTTTTTACAATAAGATTTTTCAAAATATCGATACTCTCTCATTAATTTTCAAAGATATTTTATTTTTCAAAAAATAAATATCTTCATTCATTTCCTCAACACTTAGTCAACATTGAAAATATCTCCCTTTCAACCGCCATACATATTTTTTCATGCATTTACAAGATATTTTACATTTTAATAATTTAAAACAAAATTTAAATTTCAAAATAAATTTAAATCATTTACTTTATGCACTTTACAAATACAATTAAACTATTCACTTAAAATTTTAATAGATTAATTTATTTACTCCATAACATAAATTTAATTAATCAATTTATTTACTCGAGAGGAATCCTGATGGCGTTTGCGTGCTTTGCAAGCCGAGCTAGGGCGATCGTGCCCTAGCTCGTTCTCTGTGTGTTGCTCGCTTCTGCGTTGTGGGGGGGAGGTTTTGAAGCTATCGGGGCTGTGGTGGTGGGGTTTTTTTCTTTTCTGGAGGCCTTCTTGCTACTGTTTGGGTGGCTTGTGGGTGGAAGGGTTTTGATCCTGCCCTTGGGGTCTTTTCTTTTTTCCATTTCTTGCTAAAGTGTCCTGGGGGTTTGCATGCCTGTTGGGGATCTTGTTTTTTGCTATGCCGGGTGGGGAAACATCTGGGGTTAGCCCCAAATTGGATTTCTGTTCAGCATTTGGTTCGAAGCCTTCGGCGCATGGAGTGAATGTTTTTGATAATACGTTGTTTTCTTCAGAGATGGAGATGAATGATCTAGGATCGGTTAATGGTTCCCGAATTACGAAGATTAATGGGTGTTTGGAAAGATGCAAAGAGCGACCGAAGCTGATTATCCCGATGGAAATGCTTGCAGATGATATTGAATACTATTCAAGGCACTCTTTTTATTGCAAGTTCATGGGTTTGAGAGTCTCGCTGCATTTTTTGGAATCCTTGGCTCAACGGACTTGGATGCCGGAGGGGGAGATGGAGATTAGGCTCCTTGCGAACAACTTTTTTATGGTCTCTTTTGATTGCATGGCAGATCGGAATAAGGTCTTCGAGGGTGGCCCCTATTTTTATAACCAGGTGGGTTTGTTTATCAAGCCATGGCATGCTGGCTTCAACCCGACTGAGGCAATACCAAGTCGGATTCCAGTTTGGGTTCGGTTGCCGTGGTTTCCAGTTGAGTGTTGGCGGGATGATGTGTTGCATTTGGTGGCTTCAATGCTCGGTAAACCTATTGGGTCTTCACAACAGACGCAGTACAAAAAGGTAATGACTTTTGCTCGTATCTGTGTAGAAATTGATTTAAGCAAGCCACTACCAGATTCTGTTGAAGTGAGTGCTGGATCATATACTTGGGTTCAACAGCTAGATTACGAAACCCTACCTTTTCGGTGTCGTCTTTGTCATGAATATGGTCACTTGCAGCGTAGGTGCCCTAGGGCTAAGCCTGTGGGGCCCCAACCTTCTCAGCCTTCTCGTAATCCTCCTAGGACTGATAATGGTAAGGAGCCTATTCCGGGTGATGGTAATGGAGATGATGGTTATGTCCCTGTTAAGGCTCGCAATAGGAATCGGGGCCAGAAGCGGACCTTGAGGGAGAGGCAGGATGATGAAACTTTTAATAGGTTTGAGGTGCTGGATGATCTCAGCCAGGAGGAAGTGAATCCGGGGTTGCTGAACTTGGATCAGGGAACTTTGGGTACAGGACAGGATGGGCCACCATTGGAGGCCATGCAGGATGTGCAGGAGATTGGGGTTGGGCAGATGGATATGGATCAACAATTGATTGTCCAGACTGAACAAGAATCTTCTATTGGAGCTTCAAAGAGTGGTGGAGGTGGCTCCCCATTGCCCCTGAAAGGTGGCAAGGATGTGGGGAAGAGCTCTTTGGCCTCCTCTCGTTTAGGTATTCAGCAAAATGAACTGAAGAAAGGGGTTGGTGACAGGACTTCCAAGCTAGGAAGGAAAAAGGATATGGAGAAGATTAAATTAACTGGGGAAACTTTGGTGGAGTCAGGGTCAGTCAAGACTCTTGATTCACATTTTTCATGCCCCCAGAAATGATTGTTCTCTCATGGAATGTAAGGGGCTTGAACAGTGGCCCTCGACAAAAAGTTGTTCGTGATTTGGTTAGGAATCATTCTCCGGATGTTCTTTTTCTTCAGGAGACTAAATTATCTGTAGATAATATGTTGGCCATGGCTCCTAAGCTGTGGAAATATGGTGAATGCCAGTGTGTGGGGGCTCTTGGTGCTTCTGGAGGGGTGGCTTGCTTTTGGAACCCTCGGAAGATTTTCCCCCTATGGTGGATGTCCTCTAGATCCTCTATATCCCTTGTCGCCTCTTGGTATGAGACTGGTGAGTGTATTCTCCTCTCTAATGTGTATGCTCCTGTTGAGTTTCTGGGTAAACAACTTCTATGGTCCCATCTTCGTTTTGTTCGTAGCTTAGCTCCTTACCATCCGTGGGTTATGGCTGGCGATTTTAATGCTATTGTGGAATTGTCTGAGAAAAGAGGTGGAATTCCTAGGTTGGAGCCTTCTGCTCTGTTATTCAGAGATAGCATTTCTGAATTAAATCTTATTGATGTTCTACCTAGTAATGGTCGCTTCACTTGGAATAATAGGAGAATTGGTGAGAGTTGTGTTGCTGAGAGGCTAGATCGTTTCTTGGTTTCCTGTTATTGGGTTGGAAACTTATGGTCCACTCGATCTGAAATTCTTGATTGGAGAGGTTCTGATCATTGGCCTATTAAGCTTAGTATTATCTCTGCACGGGGGCCTCGGTCTCCCTCATTCAAGTTCCAGCTTATGTGGTTACGGGATCCCACTCTTCATGATTATGTGGCTGAGTGGTGGCGGATTGGTAGACCAACTTTTGGTACGGCAATGTACACATTCTCCAAGCTTCTTCAGTTTGTCAAATATCAGCTTAAAAGGTGGAATCGGCGATGTTTTGGTAATATCTTTCATGCTAAGGTTGCCGCACAGGAGGAGTTGAATAATATTACGCGGTTGATTCGTGAGAATGGGGCCTCTGAGGATCTTCTAAGGGAGGAGGCTAAGACTTTGAAAGTGGTTGAGGAATTTGAATTGCGGGAAGAAATCTATTGGAAGCAAAAGGCCCGGGTTGAATGGTTACAGAAAGGTGATAAAAACACCGCCTTCTTCTTCAATTCTGTGAAGGATAGGAGGCATGGTAATTCCATTCCTTTTCTGGTGAATGATAGGGGTGAACGTCTTGCCTCGTTTCAAGAAATCTCTTCTGAGGCATCTCAGTATTTTGCTACTTTATTTAGGGAGGATTCACAAGGGGGCTCTGTTGAGGAAGCACAGGTTCTTTCTTGTATTCCTCAGTTGGTCTCCAGGGAGGCGAATGAGTATTTGATGAAAGATATCTCTCTTGATGAGCTGGAGGGGATTGTGTTTCAGATGAAGAAGGGTAAAGCTCCTGGTCCCGATGGTTTCCCGATTGAATTTTTTCAGGAATTCTGGGATATCATAAAGTTGGATCTTCTGGCTGTTGTCCTTGAGTCCCAAAGGAATAAACAGATGCTTCGTGCTCTGAACTCCACCTTCCTTGCTCTCATACCCAAGTGTGAAGGGGCTGATAGGTTATCTCAGTTCCGACCTATCTCTCTTTGCAATGTGGCTTATAAAATCATCTCAAAGTTATTGGCTGAGAGACTGAAGAAGTGGCTTAAAGTGTTGATTTCGGAGGAACAGAGTGGATTTGTGGTAGGTCGGCAGATTCTTGATGGGGTTGTCATTGCTACGGAGACCATCCACTCCATGGACAACTCCCATGAGAAGGCTATGTTCATTAAGCTGGATATGGCTAAGGCTTATGACAGGGTTAGATGGTCTTTTTTGCAGAAGATCCTTGTTGCTTTTGGTTTTGGTGAGGAGTGGATCCAATGGGTCATGAGCTGTGTCACATCTGTTTCCTTCTCAGTTTTGATAAATGGAGATCATTCTGAACTTTTTGGTGCCTCTAGGGGTTTGCGCCAAGGGGATCCTCTTTCTCCGTATCTTTTTCTGCTTCTTGTGGAAGGCCTTGGTCGTTTGTTGAAAAGAAGGGTGGAGCTTGGCATCATTCAAGGTTGGCGATGGGGTGGAGACTTGCCTCCGCAATCTCATTTGCAGTTTGTTGATGATACTGCCCTGATGGGGATGGCTACTGTTAGGGAAGCTACTAACTTGAGGCAGGTGTTGGACATATATCTTGTTGCTTCAGGACAATTGATTAATGAGGAGAAGTCTTCCATATTCTTCTTCAACACGCCGAGCCCCATACAGAGAAGAATTGCTAATATCTTAAGGTTTCAGATAGGGGTTCTCCCTTTGACTTATCTGGGTTTCCCAATTTCTGTTCGCCATCTTCCCAAGGGTTCTTGGCAGAATATTATTGATAAGCTCCGTGCAAAAGTTAATCATTGGACCCACAGATGGTTGTCTTTTGCGGGGCGGGTTCAGCTTCTCAAGTCGGTGGTGCAGGCTCTCCCTACCTACAGATGTATGCTTCAGGTGGCTCCGATGGGTTTTCTGAGGGAGTTGGATTCTCTTGAAAGGCAGTTCTTATGGGCGGGTAGTTTGGCTTCTTCCAAGTGGAGCCTGGTTAGGTGGGATGTTGTGTGCAGCCCAAAGCAATTTGGTGGTCTTGGTCTTCGACAGTCTGCGTTATCTGGAGTGGCTGTGGCTGCTAAGCTATTTTGGAGATGGTGTGTGGAACAGGATCAGCCATGGGCCAGGATATTATCTCATAAGTATTTCCCAGGGATTCCACGGCAGGATCTTCCTCGTTACCCTCTTGAGGGGAAAGGTTCAGTGATTTGGAATACTCTTCAGAAGGGTGCAAAGCTTATTAAGGAAGGTTTATTTTGGATCTGTAGACGAGGAACTGAAGCTCTCTTCTGGTCGGATTCTTGGGATGGATTCCCTCCACTTACTTCTCAGTTCCCCAATCTACTTCCTTTGTGCCAAAGATTTCTCGAGGCTGGCTGGGCTAGGGTGAGTGACTTCAAGTCTGTTGCTTCTTTTGGTCAGTTGGAGGTAGCTCATTGGAAGGATCCCGCAGAGTGGCCAGATTTGGGACTTGCGAAAGAAAGTGCTGAGCTTCACAAGATTCTTCATAGTAGGAGTTGTAGTTCTCTTCTGGAAGAAGATATTCTTGCTTGGACCCATAATCCTAAGGGGGTTTACTCTGTTGCTTCTGGTTATCAGGTGTTATTGGCTCAGAAGCTAACTGGGGCAGAGGTTCATTGGTGGAAAAGGGTGTGGAATAAACTCTCGTGGCCTAAATGCAACTGCTTTGTTTGGACTTTGGCTTGGAATAGGTGCTTGACCTGGGATAACATTCGTAAACGGGGATTTCAAGGACCTTCAATTTGTGTTTTGTGTGGGGGAGCGGAAGAGGATTCTTCACATTTGTTCTTTCGGTGCCCCTTTGTTGTGCAACTTTGGCATTGGTGGTGGGAGGTGTGGAAGCTTCCCTGTATTCATGCGTGCTCTTTGGTTGAATTCTGGGATAGTATGGGAAGACCTTTCTATGGCTTCCTTTTTGCAGGAAGTTTGGTTCTGGGCCCTACCTTTCTGCTTTGGCAATTTGGTTGGAGCGGAACCGCAGAATTTTTCGTGATCAGAAGTTGGTGGGTGGCAAGTTTGGATGCGTATGCTTGGAATGGTGCAGGAGTCTGTTTTAGCTAAATGTGATGTGGTTTTCCCCTTGGAGAGAGGTGATGCTGAGTTGGTGGCCAGACTAGGTCTTCAAGAAATTCATTCATCTTTTGTCAGTTCTAGGAACTGTAGGCATGGGAAAAAGAGGGTCCAACGGGTTGGAAGGTGGTTACCTCCTCCCAATGGATTTTTAAAGATCAATACTGATGGTTCTTCTAGGGGAAATCCTGGGCCTGCTGGAATTGGTGGGGTTGGCAGGGACTCAGCTGGTTCGGTGATTTTTCTATTCTCTATACATGAGGGGGTGAAGACTGTTAACTTCATGGAGGGTCTAGCAATTCTTCATGCTATGGAGAGGGCCCTTGCTTTGGGATGGAGAAAGGTTATATGTGAAGCCGATTCACAGATTTTGATTAATCTCTTGAATGAGCGAAAGATATCTGATATAAATTGGCAGTTGGCTTCGGTGGTTCAACGGATTCTTCAAGTTAGTTCTCGGATGGAGGAGGCATCCTTTGTTCACATCCCAAGGGAGTGGAATCGCGCTGCTGACTGCTTGGCCAAATGGGCCTCTGAGCAAGATAGTGGTTGGAAGGTTGAGGATTGGATCAAGTTAACCCTGAGCTGCATCTGGATTTAGACCGGTTCTTGGAAGAGGATAGGAGGATACATGGGGATAGTTGATTTTGTTTTATGTTGTGGGGTTTTCACCTTGTTTTCTGGGACTGGGTCCCGTGGTTATTATTGTAATGCTCTTTTCTGATTTCTAATAAAGTTTTTACCCCTTTGTTTTCAAATTAATCAATTTATTTACTCAACAAAATAAATTTAATTAATTAGTTTATTGACTTAATAAAATAAATTTAAGTACTAGAATTAAATTAATTTACTAAATGAATAAAATTAAATTAACTAAATTAAATAACAATTTTAATCTAAATACATAAATTAACATTTGAACCACCACTTAAATATTAATTCCCACATATAATTTTCACTAAAAATAAACAATCAAAACATCAAAGACGACATGACTCAACAACATATCAGACACAAACTGACGACACACTATGACAGGTTTGTGGTTTGACAAGGGAACCTCGTTACTATCTCCCAATCAACAATACCATTGGGATATGGACACACTCAAACCTGTGAAACTAGGTGGAGATGATGTCTTGTACCTACAATCCTGTAATCAAGATGAATGTCGAAGATGCATAAAACTTAGCAGACACACTATGAAGAGAAATCGTGGAATCATAGAGTGCTCACATGCAAGTGATGTAATCCCATCCCCTTCACCAATATAGTCACATCAAGACTGACGAAGTTAAAGCATCATTAATCAACAAATAAGAATATATCAATATTAACATCTATGCTAATCAAAAGGATAACATAAAACATAACATCCAAATAGTGCATCATCTCATCACAGTATAACATCCACATCGCTCTAAAGCCAGCGATCATAAGACAATAACAAATATCAAGGTCTATCATAGTAAAGGTATTGTCTAACACATATACAAATCTAAACTCTTAGTAGTAACAACTAGAGGGGCACTACATCCTCCCCCCCAGGATTAGGCTTACTCCTGGAAGCCTGCAAACACATAGGGATAGAGCTCCCTCAGATCGTACTAGACCCTAACTTGCTTCGTAACTCGATTCTTGAGGATCAACTCCTAATGCCGAAGGATGAAATACACCCAAATGCTAGGCCTGACAGTTATCCACCGCAGTAAGTACCCTATGCGATTTTCCTACATCTCCTACTATCCGCTCTGAAGCCGCTGGCCTTTGAGTGTACCTTGATGTGCCCCTATTGGAACACTATCGCGCTATGTGACCCTGTTGGCCACACGCAAAACATCCAGTACCTCTACCATAACCTCTACCTCTAGAAGGTGTGCTCGACTGATACTTGTCACCATGCCTCTACTGGAAACTATTTTGTTTCCCCTATGAAATTTGATACTGTCCACTCTGAGTAGGCACCTACTTACCACAAGTGAAGCATCATGTCCCTCTACTGAATCTCTGAACACCTGGAGATATACTAGGTCGTGGAAAACCACCACCACTAAATGATGACTGATAACTCTGTGCAGGCTGATTGTAACGATCATGATGAGCTCCAATCCTACTCTGATCTCTCGTCTTTTGCTTCCAACTTCTATCATGTTGGGACTAAAAATTTTGTTGCCTTGATTGTGAAGGTTGTTGCTACTCACCCTTAACATCATGATCTATATCCTTCCTTGGACCCAGAAGAGCTAGAGTCTCCTCTAAAAAATGACGGAATAGAGTAACCTTGAACCCTGGTGGATCCTAGTGTTTATTATCGACCTCAGGTACATTTTGAGAAGCCTGTTGCTCCTCACGATCTAAGTCATGGAGAACAATAGGAGGTGTATCCTATTGATTACCTTTACGACCGCCTACATGACCACGACCTCTACCATGACCTTGCCTAGGTGGCATGATCCTGTACAGATACACACCACAATGTAAGACTAGGTACACAAACTTAAATCCTATGCAACTAACAACTTAATGGGTTCCACATTACCCCAAAGCACCCAGTGTTTAAACTTTGGCTTTGATACCATGTATAACGCCCACCATGAAACCCTAGAGAATGTCACACACATATCGGAAGCGAACAATTTTTTTTAAAGTGTAATTTAAGTAAGTAAAGTGAACTACACTAACACATACATTCTCTAAGGTACGTGACGATGCTTGGGTAAAAGCACAAAGCTGTGTCACACTTTATAAAGGAAATAGCCAACACTGATCCAAATTTTAAACTTGAATCACTAAAAAGTGACATATATGTTTTGAATTTTGAAATGATGTAAACTAGTAAAATATGTATTTTTTAGTATATTTTATGTTTGTATTTTTTGAAAAAAAATTAAAAATTATTTTAAACTAGTTTTTAATAAATTAACACCATAATTTAGTTGCTGATAAAATGCTGAAAAATGAAGTTGCATAGGACGTCAAACTTTTTATAGTAAAAATTATTATTTTTCTTTCAATTTTTGTGTGTACTTATAACTTGAAACTTTAGTGCATGGATATATATTTTTTAATTTTGATAAGTATATAATTTTAAATAAATATTAAAATGTGCATGAATCAAAAAATAGTTGTTTCCATTGGACATCAACTTTCATATTAAATATTTATTTAAAACGGAAAAAAAACTATACCATCTTGAAATAGATTCTTTTATCTAGTGCATCATATTTTTTTCAATTTTTTTAAATAAGTTTTAGTATTTTTCCTTGGCATGGTAATCAACCTAATATTTTGTGCTGATAACCTACTTTTAGTAAAAAATAAAAAATAAAATATAAATAATAATTAAATTATTGAAATACATATATTTTTGAAAACTACACTTATGGATCTACAATGGGTATTTTTATATTTTAAAAAAAATGTTATTTACATTAGCAAAAGTTCTTGAAACCTCAAGTTTTTCAAATAATTTTATTTTTTTGGTAAATTGGACTCAAAATAGTGCTCCATGTATTTTTAGCCAACAATTTTAGTTGAAAAAGTTGTGGAAGTATCTAACTTAGCTAGAATGAATCTTACTACATCATATGTTTGACCAAAATTATTTTTTAGTTAGAAATACTTAAATTCAGTTGTACTGATAAGTTGGCTGAAAGTGTGACACAACTTTGTGCTTTTACCCACTTACTTACAAACCCCATTACTAACAAAAGTTACCAAACATAACTTATATTTAAAACTCAAGAATTAAAGATCATACATCCATTAACATTAAAATACATCACATTAAATATAAAGTACAATAACGATCCATTCATACATTGCATCCATTCAATATTCAATTACAACTCTCATCTCCAAATGAGATAGTTTATACAAAAATATTATAATTACAAATTACAATGATTCTCCTCAAATACAATTGAGGAGAGATACAATTAAAAATTATAAGGTATCCAATAGATACAAGAGAGAACATGATAGAATTACAAATTCATTGATACACATGAGCTTTCCAATCATGAAGTACTCATCATCACGAACAAGAACTAGGGACCCATTGGTGTAAGGTACACGTTCCACCCAACCATGTGGTATCTGAAGGACCAACCCCCATGCTAGGAGATAGTAAAAGAGCATCCTAGGAAAAACCTATAACCTTTAGACATAGGAAAAAACAATATTAAACTACACAAGTACAAACTTACAAAATGGTTAAAATGCTTCCAGAGAACAATGATCAACTGCACAATACAACAAACTGATTGATGGTTGTCATAGGAGGAGTGTCATCACAAAGTTGCATGGGTTACCCTGGTGTATCTTCCTAGGCTTCGGCCCCTATCTTGGGTTACCCTTGTGACCTCTTATGATACCTGACCCCACATGCAATCCAGTGTGGAATGAATTATCTTTCCAAAAAAAAAAGATATCGATCATGCCATTCTAGGCCTTCTCGTCTCATCCCAAGTCTTTACTAGCCCTTGAGTCCATGAGCGAGGCATTAACAAAAGTTAAGTGTTTAAACTACCCTTTTTCCTAACATATTTATTTAATTTTCACTAATTAAACTAACTCTGCATGAGTTACCTTGACACCAATTTGTGTGTTGGCCCTCATGAAAATCCACTCCCCTATTAACAACCTAAGGGATGAATTTCACTATCATAGGGTAAACCAGGTGCACATAACCAATTACAAAAATCAACTTAATAACAATGTACAACACAACTTGTTCATTGAACTTGGTGACCATACTTGATAAAATACCACGTGCACTACCCAAGTAATCTCAAAAGCCAAACAAGTAAACTCAAAAGTCAAACTAACTCAAGTTGCAGCGCCACCACAAAGGAGACACATCTGGAAGTCTTACATAAACAATTACTCAATTTTCCCCAACAATGAGAATGAGAGAAACATAACTTTAAAACAAATTCAAGCAAAAGATAAAATCTAATATTAGGTTATTCTAAATCCAATAAGGCAATTACATATTGCATGCGAACAATCAAAATAAAACCTTGCTCAATTATTTCTAATTCGAGACAATTTTCATTCATAGGATAAGAATAAATCATAACTAATTGTTTAATTCTATAATTCCTCAATTACACATTACATGAAAATAACTAATCTTATCATAAATTTGTTTGCAACCAATAAGAAATATAAATAAATAAAAATCTCTTTCTTAAAACTTTTGTTCCATTTGAAGTAAATAACCATTTCCCTTAAAATCATTCTCTTATGAAGTAACTACTTGAACATTTGTCAAACAATAATAAATTTCAAACTAAAGGTTTACTTAAGTTTCCCAATAACATTTAAATATAAAAAAACCCATTTCCCCATTGAAATCATATAAATATTTGCACATAGACATGCATCTCTATTAATTAAATATTCATTTAAATAAAAAAACTTTTCTATATAAACTTAATATCCATTTCACATGTCTAAATCTTTATTTATTTAACCATATGCACATTATCCATATATTAATAAATAAATATACAAGTACATATATATATATATATAATATATATATATTATATATTAAAAATAATATAAAAAATATAATATATATATACTTTTATAAAATTCTTAAAACATCTAAATAAAATATATATTTTTTTAAAATATAATATACATATTATATATAATATATATATATATATTAAATATTAATTAAAAACAATTCAAAACAAAAAAAAGAACCCCAAACCAAAGTCGAGCACACAAAGCAGCCATGACGTTGTTAGGGGGTTTGCTGCCCATGCAACCCTCCCATGGGGAGGTACGTTGTTGCACAGACAACGACACTGCATCCACAACAATGCCTCCTCCATGGGGCGCTGTGGGGGTAGTCGCCTCCCAAGCCTTTCCTTTTTTTTAATAATTTTTTTTTAATTAACTCCCTTGTTAACAAAATTTCATTGTATGGTGAATTCTACAAACTTCTAAAAATTTTCAACAGAAAATTTCTCAGCAAATAAGATTTATATATAAAATATATAGAATATATGTGTATATATATATTATCAGAATATATAAAAAAATATATATATATACATAAACATTTCAATTTACAATCAAACTGGACAAATTTTTCCTACAGAAAAATTACAATAACAAAATTTTCAAACACAAATTCTTAATTTAAATTTCTATATTATAATGGAAATTTCCGAATCCAAACACAAAGGCTTTCTAATTTCTTTTGTTTCCTCTTCCAATTTTTCTATTGTTAAATTATTTTTTTCCAGAAAATCTAAGAATTTCTCAATTTCTCTAGAGGGATTTTCTAAGAATTTACAGCAAATTCTCAAGCAATCTTTCAGAATTTAAAATTAAAACTTTTAACCAATTAAGCAATAAAAGTACCTATTTTTCAAGCTTGAAGAAAATGAGAACTGGAGTTGAGCTTCCATGCTAAATCCAATTTTCCAAAATTTCTTCCAAAATCTCCACTTCCAAAACAAAAATATATCCAATCCAGAGAAAAGCTTCCTCTATTTTAGCAACCAAAAAATCCCGAGATAGTTTCCACATTTTACAATAAGATTTTTCAAAACTATCAATACTCTCATTAATTTTCCAAGATATTTTATTTTTCAAAAAATAAATATCTCCATTCATTTCCTCAACACTTAGTCAACATTGAAAATATCTCCCTTTCAACTGCCATACATATTTTTTCATGCATTTACAAGATATTTTACATTTTAATACTTTAAAACAAAATTTAAAATTTCAAAATAAATTTAAATCATTTACTTTATGCACTTTACAAATACAATTAAACTATTCACTTAATAGATTTAATAGATTAATTTATTTACTCCACAACATAAGTTTAATTAATCAATCTATTTACTCAACAAAATAAATTTAATTAATTAGTTTATTGACTTAATAAAATAAATTTAAGCACTAGAATTAAATTACTTTACTAAATGAATAAAATTAAATTAACTAAATTAAATAACAATTTTAATCTAAATACATAAATTAACATTTCCACCACTTAAATATTAATTCCCACATATAATTTCCATCGATAATAAATGATCAAAACATCAAAGAAGACATGACTCAACAACATACCACACACAAACTGACGACACACTATGGCAGGGTTGTGGTTTGACAAGGGAACTTCGTTACTATCTCCCAATCAACAAGATCGTTGGGATATGGACACGCTCAAACCTGTGAAACCAGGTGGAGACAATGTCATGTACCTGCAATCCTATAATCAAGATGAATGTTGAACATGCATAAAACTTAGCAGACACACCGTGAAGAGAAATCGTGGAATCATAGATCGCTCGCATGCGAGTGGTGTAATCTTGTCCCCTTCACCAATACAATCACATCAAGAATGACGAAGTTAAAGCATCATTAATCAATAGAAAAGCATATATCAATATTAACATCTATGCTAATCAAAAGCATAACATAAAACATAACATCTAAATAGTGCATCATCTCATCACAGTATAACATCCACATCGCTCTAAATCCAGCAATCATAAGACAATAACAAATATCAAGGTCTATCATAGTAAAGGTACTGTCTAACACATATACAAATCTAAACCATTAGTAGTAATGACTAGAGGGGCACATAAGAATGTATAATATGCATAATCCTTTACTATTGTACAAATGCAACAAGAGGGCATAAAAAAGAAGTGCATTACATCAATTGACTAAACAAGCCATACAATGATCCATGCAATGATACATATCTAGTTTTTGAATTACATAAAGGAAATAAAACATTTAATGAATCTTCAGTTGCCATAACCCAGTGGTCTTCTGCAAGTTGAAGGTCAAGAGCATGGTTAATGTGCTTTCCCCACCCAACCATGAAGCATAACACTTCCCAGGGATTCTTCCTAACTTGAAGATCACCCGGTCCTACATGAGGCACCTAGAAACCAATAATAATAGGGAAGGAGGGAAACTCTTGATGCATGCCTAATGTCTTATATGCATTCTTATACTAGAATGAACATATTTCTTGCATACAAGATGTGGCAGAGAAACATATATATAAAAATCTAGGCATTTCTTATCCATCCATTTCATTGTACAACTCACTTTGGCCAAAGCATAAATACAAAAATTGGTTGATCTTGAAAAATAAGATCACCTTCTCTGTTAGCCCACATTCGACATCCTATCCCAGAAGGAAAGCGTAAAGCTTATCACACACAACACATCCAACAAGAATAATCTATATCAATTTGCATAAAAATAAAGACCAGATGATATGATAGTACGTAACACACAAAAGTGCACATAGAATGAATAATTATCCAATAAGAATGCATGAACCCTTGGTTCATAACTCACATAGGGTATGAATACATAATTTACTTGTAGTGCCTCATTCACACAAATATGGAATATGCCTTGCATGCAATGAGCATTACTCATTCAAATTTACGTACAATAAATATATTAAGTGCATCTCTCACACAAAATGTGAAATATGCATAATTTGTAGTAGTATAATTTTCGTTATCATTACTTGATCCAATAACATAATGAATATACAAAGTGTATCTCACACACAAAATTAAGAATGTAATCATTACTCAATTTCTTTTCTGGCACAAAGGATTTGATAACTTACTCTAGTGCATCACTCACATTAGTATAAGTATAGTGAACATTTCTCGTTCAAATATAAATATAATAAATATTATAAATGCATTTAAGGAAATAATTTTTCTATAATATAAATACATTCACTTGTACAAATGTGTCATTTACACAAGGCATGAGAAGTGCATTATTGCACACATGCATTGCTTTGCACAAGAAAAGTGTCATTCTCATATAGTACATATGTATAAGTAATTTCACTAATAACAATCAAGCATACATGATTCATCACATCAATCATTTCTACCTTGTTTGTAAGAAAAATCGAGAAAACTTATCTGTTCATCCTTATTAATGAAGGCCCTTAAGGCATCTCAACTTTGCATTCTTCAAAGATCTCATGGATTCTTCTTTACTCAACAATCAACTTCTCTAAAACCTCACTATTGTTACAAACATTATTGTCTTTAAAACATCCATCTTAGGTTTCCTACCTTTGAGAAGGCTCAACCAATACTTACCCATTATTATCCACTTCATTTACTTCATAGATGATTTTCCTTCTTCCTCTTATCAAAATTCTATCTTTTCTCCTTTCCTTGTATATTTCAACTCATTTATCCTTTATTTCATCAGAGAGATCTCTCTTCACAATATACTTCTCTTATTGATTAACTTTTATTGCCACATCATCATTCATGTGTTGTCACCATATACTATCCATCATGGCTTACTTCAATTAATCACCATTACTTTTACTAGCAAGTCTTATAAAAATGCAATTAAGGCAAAGGGGTCTCACACCTCTAGAGTTATTGAATGATTGAACTACGTCTAAAATTCTAATCAGTTCCAATCAACCATTAAAGAATCACGAATTCATCAAAAGAATCTTGATACGACAGGTTCATATATTATAATGCAACCTAGGCATAGAAGACTCGAGGCCCAAGTGTTGAACCTGAGCGCTCTGATACCAAATGTAAAGGGTCTGGATATCACACTTACTAATTATAATCCTTAATTTCAAAAATAATTTAATAAAACCAAATAATTATATAATGGTTTGAATAAAGAGGAATAATTAAATAATTTTCAATCACTTAATGAAATGGAATAACATGCATATCAATGAATCAAGGTATATCAACAAAATCTCAGATAAGTCATTTATCAGTATAAATGAGAATCATATTTATTCAAAGTAAATAACTTATAGGTATAGAATAATTGACCAACCTAAGGATGTTTACACAAGAAAGGCTTGCTCATCCATGTGTCAACCACCTAGAGCTACAAAAAAATGTTAGTGAATAGGAGTTTTCCTTGGTTAAACCTTGTTTTGGTAATCAAACCTTGAAATGAAATGAAATAAGATACATGAATGAAGAATGATCGCATTATGATGTTGCAACTCTCTTAAACCTAGCATTAAGCTCTTGTTTGATTGTGATAGATCTGGAATTCAATGCTACTTTAATCATGAAATCTTTATTAGATATGTTAGCTCAAATACAGTAGGTAGCTGTTAAAATGTGTACATACATATCAAAATTCTCACAAAATTTGCACCAAAAACGGCAACATACTTGACGTTTGTGATCATACATACAGTCATAGAGACTTCATGTTAAATTACTGTCGATGTTTCTAACACCATATTTTCATAAAACATCAAGTAATCTTTGTAGGTACTAATTTTCTATCAAGATAGCATGACTACTTGCATGAAATCATCCAACAATATTTTTACAAGAACATATCAAGAAATGAAGTGGATGAATGAAGAACATGCAAGTACTAGCATAATAAATAAAGAAGGTATAGCTCATGTATGTATGTATATTCATATATATGGGTAAATATGAATATACATTTGTAAGTAAAGTAATTCCATACCACATTTCCTCCTATCCAAATATCATGAGGAGACATGTTCAAGGGTTTTATGAGCAAGCATTACCTCTCTTATATGGATAACATAATCAAATTCTATTAAAGAAGCATTTTATCTTTATAATGAATCTCCTTAGTCATCAAAATAAGCAACTGACATTATATACATGAATGAGGTTTCTTAATGCATGAGTATAAACAATCCTCCTAATTTGACTTTAAATGACAAAATTTAAAAGGAGTTAAGATTTATTAGCCCCAAGGCTCTCGTCAAGTTTGTATCTCTACCATCTTCTCAGTCTCCAACTTGAGACATTTTAAATTAACCTATCTTGATAGACTATTGTCCTTCATCTAGAATTACCATCTTGATTTTGAACACTATTCACTCTACGAGATGTCCAAAAGGTGTAATCATCTACTATGCTTTTCCTTTAAATATTCAATACTTCCATATTATTATTTGTATTTTCATGAATCATATATTTTGTTGAACATGTTCATGTCACATAAGTGAAGAGAGTGATTAAAGAATACACATTAATTATTTATGCAAGAATAGGGAAGCATATTTCTAGACTTAAATGGAATATTTCCTGATTCTCATTATATGAGGAATAATACGCTCTCACTAAAATTCCTTAGTGGCTATGGTTCTAAAGCAAGTGATGAATATAGATGAGTATGACACTATTCTTGGAAGATCATGTTGAATTAGGAAATTGTGATCTATGATTGGGGACATGAAATAATCACATTCACAACTAATTATTCACATATATAAAAATATGTATATATACATAATCAGAAAATAAAAGTATGGTTTCAGAAAGTGTATCATCAGAATATTATACTAGAGATTTAGAGAACCATACATATATGTTTACATTTATTTTGGAATTTACATATATATCCTTATATATATGTGTATGTGTGTATGTATATGTATGTATATATATACATACACACACAACCTTATCAAAAAGTAGAACATGCATATATGAAGGAAATTTCAAAGTCTCATGATAGGCAAGTAAGCCTCAAAGAAGGATTGATGACACCCGATGAGGAGGCACGGCTGGGGACGCCCCAAACCATCATGAATCAAACA
Source organism: Sequoia sempervirens (assembly GCA_007258455.2). Classification (NCBI taxonomy): domain Eukaryota; kingdom Viridiplantae; phylum Streptophyta; class Pinopsida; order Cupressales; family Cupressaceae; genus Sequoia; species Sequoia sempervirens. The sequence continues at coordinate 72,768 of VDFB02066513.1, forward strand.
TAACAACACGAAATTCGACAAATTTTAGGTTTCTTATAACTAAACCCTAGCCTCAAGATCCAACTAAAAAATAATTAAAATGAATGCAACAGAGATAGATAGTCACTAAATTAATCAGAATTAAAAATTTACAGACTGGGTATGGCTGATTTTTTGATATATTTTAAAAGATGTGGTGGTGCACCTTGTGTAAAAAATTTAGAGAAAATCAGAGATAAAAATGAAAGTTATTAAAGTTGTAACAGACTATTTTTTTCTTACGATAGTTTTATTTTTATCATAACCTTTTTTAAAATCTCATTTTAAGGAACATGGAACTAGCAACCCCATAGAATTTCTATAATTTCAAACAAAAAATACAATTGATTTAAACAAAAATAAATCTAATACCTACAATCTTTTTTACATTTCCCAAAATATAAATTACAAAGGGTACAAACCCTACCTAAAATCCAACGAAAAATTAGAAAGAAAAAGAAGAAATTCCAAAACACAAAACACATCAAACACTTGATACATACACAGAATTCAACCACAATAAATCTATTCATTGTACAACATCATTGACTAAGGGTATTAAACCCTACCTTGGTCTAATGCAAGAATGGTAGAAAGAAGAGAAATTAAAAGAACAATACTTGCAACCAAGCTACAACAACAATCTCTAGCCAATTCACCAATTCCCAACACTTAATAGCCAAAAAAAAACCTGTGATTCACTTTCCACATATCTTGTTGTTGTTGTTGTTTCTCCTTCCTCTCTTATTTTTACTTCTTCTCTTCCTTACCTTCTTGGCTCTTGATTTTCTCAGTGTTATCCAAACCCCTTTCCCTGACATCTATTTATTATTTTTTTTTTTACAAAGAGAATGAGAAATGGAGAAACATAAAAAAATAATGAATCTCCTGAATGAATCCTCTTGTTGAGAAAATAAGAGTTTTTATAAACATTTATTACTTTTTTCCTCTCTTTTCCATCTTTATTTTTCTTTATTTTTCTTTTTGGTTTATCCTTTTGTTTTATTTTCCAAATTTTGCTTTCTTTCTATTATTTATCTCCACTGTTATCAGAAAGAATAAATATTCTAATTTTCTTTCATGCATAGATTTTTTTTAACTAACATAATTTTAACAATTTATCTTACCACACACAATAATAAATAAATATAATTTATTTCCTTCACATATTATGTTAATAAAAACCAATATATAAATAAATTAAATCTATTTTTATTCCAATAAGAGAATATTAATATCTAGCTAACAATTTAATTAAATGACAACTATAAAGCATAAAGGTGATTTATTTTTCCACCAAAGATGAGAAGTAATTTATCGACATAATTTATTATGCAAAGAAAATTGCAACTATAATACCAACTAGGTTTCTGCGTTTGCAAATTCCTTTCACCACAAATTGCTCTAGTCTCATCACACACATGAGTCAAAGCTTGTTCAATGATCCTTAAAAGAGTAATATTGAATTATAAATTAATCATTGAAAATAAGGGTCCTGACAAAAATTTAATCATGAGAACTCAGAAATTTGGGTCCATATCAAAAGACCAAACCAGGCTTTGGTAAGGAACAATTTGATGCCACATTCTCCCAACAAGCTAAGAAGCCAAAAGCACAATAATGGAAATTCAGTGTCTATCCATCATATTATTTACTACTCCCCAATCCCCATACTCTATATAGCAGTCTCTGTACATTTCAGTCTAATGGGAGTACACTGTACATATGGTCACCATATTCCTTAGCGGGTAAAAACTGATAGAAAAAGGCAGACACAAATATTTTGCATTGCTTTCTTAGGAAAGTTACATATTGGAGGCTCTTATATTTTTAGTATGGTGTTTCACATAATGATTGAAATAAGGAAACATGTTTAAATACTTAAAAGGGAAGTAAATTTATGGGCTGGAGAATTTGAGTGGTTAGTGGAGAGAAGGTACAAAAGTTTGTAGTAATTGTTGAACTTGAAATAATACTGTTGACATCTGAAATAATTTAGGGAGTTTTTAAAGGCTAGATGACAGTCTATGTATATATTTTATGTAATAAATCTTCTTCTGATAAAGCTAGATGCAGAGTTCTAAAAAACTGGGGCCTAAATTTTTATGTGACAAATTATGCTTGTCATGACCGATCACCTATAAATCACTTCAAAAATTTCTCAACACAACGATACAAGAAAGTTATATTGTCATCATAATCCCATAGAAGATAGGATTATCTAAGATTTCCTTTTAAATTGTAGAGCACTACATACATATATCATGTAAAACGTATTTGGTGTAAGAGGTAATTGCATTACTCTTAATCATATATAATTGGAACAAGATGACAAGATCTTAATAAACTTATAACTGCCTGAATTAATAAATATTGAGGTACCTAAAATTGGTTGGCTCTGTCGGCCAAAATTTCATTTTTCTATTCTATAGAGGTAGAGTTACCAAGTGCATGGTGTCTAACCAGTCCAATTTTTGTTCATCTGAGACCACAAAGCTTTGGCCATAGCCTTCATTCTCTTGCTTTCCATACTTGAGCCTTTCTTCCAAAGGTAGCTAAATGAATTCCCTTGCAATTCCCTTCATCCTCTCAGTTAGAGATAGAGGAATTCCATGATTTGCAGCCTATCACAGAGAAATACATTCCATCCCATCACAAGGGTGATTTGGAGATATCTTCTTAAAACCTTTCTTTTGTACAGAGGTAGAAGACCTTTATACTAGATCTCTTAGGAACATAGCCCTCCTGTAATTTTTTTGGGGGTTACTTGAACTAATATAAGATGGTTCACTTAAACTATTTAGGATCCTATTGTCAAATTTCCAAAGCTCATGTTATGTAAATTACCTCTTTATAGCAGTTATTAGTCTATTATATAATTTATTATCAATTTTAATGTACCCACCTAAAAAAATCCCCATTGTTGTCATGTAGTACCGATTTTTTCCAATTCCTTTTTCTTGCAAAGATCCGAATCTCTCAAAAACACACCCATATCAATTATGGGGATGTCCAAGTGATGAAGAGGAAAGGAATTTGGGAAATCTTTCTTTGATCTGATATACCTTTCAGGAAGGCTTCCAAGGTTCTGAGATGCCAATTCCTGAACAATAGGAACTAAAAACTTTTTGAAGTTCCATCAAATGGATTAAATACCAGGCCTGAATTATACATGATAGTTTTTTGTTCTAAACAAATTCGGTTATATGCTCCTGAGTTATAATGGTGCACTCTAAAAAACAAAATATGAACACCCTGAGAAGCAGATTATGAAGTGGGTATAGTTGTAGAATAAAAAAAACTGGATCTAAAAAGTTACTCCAAGCCATGTTTTGATTTATCAGTGTGTGGCATCATCCATGACTCCATACACATTATTTATATTAACTCCAACTATAAAGAAGATACATACATATATATATATATATATATATATATATATATTACTGATTGATTATTAGTACTTTCCTTGGGCATAATACTATTGTAATGAGTTTGGTTTTTTCTAGTTAACTAGTTATTAATAATTTAGTTTTCAACCAAACAAAAACAATATTTAAACAAAAATTAAAATAAAATTCAATTTTGTAAAGTCAACTTGTAAAATATTTAACTTTATAAATTGTAAACATTATTTTTCGTGCATATGATTGGTTAAAAAAGGTTTGTGTATTATTGGCAGATAAAGCAAATTAAACATTTTTTTAAGGAATGATTTTTCATTTTTTGTTTTATAAAATCATTTCATTAAATCTTTCTAAAATAAATAAATGTTATTTATTTTGACATTTTTTTAAGAATGATTTTTTTATGTATGTAATTTTTTTTCTTATTAAAGAAAATCTTACAAAAATCAATTAACTATTTTATAGAGATTTGGATTCACACTATTAAAATTAAAAATAAAAATAAAATAAAATTATAACCTATAATATATAAATAATATTATAACCTAATGTATATAGGCTATACGTGTATATAGATAATATATAACCTAATGTAGATAAATACAAGATAATATATATAGAATATATATATACTATTTCTATTTATATCTTATTATTACAGATAATAATTTGTAGGTAAATAATTTAACCTATATTATATAGGTAATATATTAATTTATATTATATGTAATATTAATTTATATTATATATTTATATAGAATATAATATAGGTTATTTTATTTTGTAGGTTCTCCTTTCATATATATTTATATATATTAATAAACTATCTTAATTGACTACTATGTTAATTATAATATTAATATTATTATATTATTACTATTAATGTAATTAATATAATAGTAAATCACTATATTAATAATTATTAATATTAAATTAGAATATAATATATTTATTATATTAATAGTATATTTAACTTCAACTATAATATGAAGATTTCACTATCAAATTCAAAATCAATTAGAATCAATCTAAGAATTATTTTTAATAATAAATCATTTGATTATTTAATGTTTAGAAAATATGTATTCTAAAGAACAAACTCAACTTCAACTTTATTTATTAGTCATAGTTATGTCTAGTATAAATAATTCATAAACTACTTCTCTCAATGAATTGGCTCATTATATAAATATTCAAATATATTCAACTTTAATTTTTTTTTTTAAATAACACCAAACAATAAACATTTATTCCAATTTATTTTATTTTCAAATATTTAACATCAAACAAGATATTTACATTACATAACCAAAACATATTAAAAAACCAATGCTATTAATCAAACAAAACACAAAATAGAAAAGTCAAAACTAAAATACAACAATAAAAAAAAAATTACATTTAATTTTATTCACATTAATTAAACTTACATTTATTTGTATTCCAACTCTACAAATCTCTAATTAGAATACTACAAAGGCAAGTACTCGCCACTATGTGGCACTTGTTATATATTGTTTTGACAATTATTTATTTGGTGTAGTATTTAATTGATTTAGAATTTTTTGATCTTTCATAAATAAGTCTCTACAATAAGATGAGATGTGTCTAACATTTTAAGAATAAGCATGATAATGCATATTAAGGTTGTCATTATTAACGTTATCTTATGGGGAGCAAAATATTTGGAGGGTGCACAAATACAACACCTACTTGAATCAGAACAACTCATTAGAATTACAATTGAGAATTGTCATGTAGTTGAGTACAATGAAAAAGTGGCCAATTTATAATAGTGACAATTGTCTTGGCAATACAACCTATGATACCTTAAGCATAGGAATTGAGACTATTTTCAATTAATTCTATTTCTACACTTGTACAATATGAGAGAATGGTGCTTGGACTATTTATAAATATTTTTGCAACCATGACACAACCTTTACAAAACATAATTAAGGAAATGGTCAAATATATTATAAAGGCATGCATTTTGTTATCCAACATGTCTGATGACCTAATATATGGTAAGGAAGGTAAGAAACAATCCCTCCAAAATGAAAATGAAACATGGTATTGCACAAAATTTTAGCCAAATATCCCAAATGTGTAAACTTCATACATCAACTATAAAGTTCAAAACATGTCTAATAATTTAGCTCTATGGAATCTAAAATTGTTTCTACCTATGCATGTACTTACAACTTCAAAATTTTAAAAAAAATTGCTTGACATGAAAAAGCCAAACTATAAGTGGATATAAACTATAAGTGGCCTATATGTTAGGTTCTATTTTAAACTAGTAAATTTCATTCTCAATTTTTTTAGGCAACAACGTCTCATTGACAAAAAAAAAACCACTATTATTTCTATGGAAAGTGATGAAAATGACAAACACATTACACATTCGAGATGCAATGGGAATGCATGAAGCTAAATATGTGCTAATAGAAGAATATAATCTAAGTTATCATAGACATATATGTATACAACAGTGTTATAAACATGGTTGATGATTTACCTCTGTGAAACACAAAATTGTTTCTTCAAGTATGTACATACATGTCATATCCTCATCCATTGTAATTATTTAATAAATAAAAATATTATGTCAAATCCATATCTAACCAATGAATTTACTAAAAAATGGTGGGAAGCTCTAGAACAAGGAAGAAAATAAATATAATTAATTAAATTGGAGGAAAATTCAATAAGTGGAGCAAAGCTATTAAAGGAGGTCATTGGAGAGTAAAAAAAGATGATGTCCATATCAATGAAGCATAGGTCATATGTAACCATGAAATTGGATTGACATAAATTTGGTGGGAGTGGATGTAGGTATGGGTGTCTACCCAAGAATAAAGGATAGATAAATTTTGTTAGAGAGAGGATATGTGCTTTCCATGGAGGAGCTTGTTGCAGGTATAAGGAGAGTCACTACTTTATAGGATGGCTATGACAACTAATGTATTTGTGAGGGAGGAAAAAGGTATTTCCTTTGATAGTGGTTGGCCCTCATTCCCTCTAATGGTTATCATTGATGTTAAAGGTGGATCAAGAGGAAGGGGAAAAGGGAGGAAATGGAGACTAGGATCATGTTTCCAAGTGCATAAAATTTCTTGGCCAAGTGGAAATAATTATAACTAATCAATAGAGCTTAATAATCTCCTCAATAATTTCCTTAGCCAATAACAAAGGTAATTCAAGATTCCCACACTAAATTTCTATATGTTTGGTGTTATATGCCTACCTTGAATTTATGTAAGATTTTTGTTACATATTTATATTTAAGATGTTGCAACTTAAAAAAAAAATACACCATTCACCAAAATCTAGCAATATCATCCTCCTCTAATATACATGGAAAATGGGTGTAGATAATAAGCTCCTTTGATCTACTCACACCCTCGCATCGGTATATAATTGTCCTACAAATCTATGAATTCAACCCATAGCTCTAGTGGATCATGCTTCCAAGGTGAACTATACCTTACTAGATTCCATTGAGGAAAGGGATGTGGCTCTTAGAGAGTATGTTATACTCTATAATCATTTTTTATTTGATAATAGTAATGGTTTGGATTAGATTGACCTCAATCATGTTAGAGTTGGATGGTGAGTTGAGTATTACAATGGGTTTGGAGTCTTGTTTGTTTTAATGTGAGTGTTACTTAGAATGATGTAAACTAATGATATTATAATATATTAATATTATATATTAATATTATAATAATATTATAATATTATATATTATATTAATATATATTATAATAATTATAATTTATTATATTAATATTATAAATTTAGCTAATATTATATAATTATATTAATTGTATATAATTTATTATGCAAAATTTAACAATATGGCACCACAATTTTCATTTTAATTGACTAAATCAAAACCTAGCTTGTCAATTGGAGAAGTGAGTCGTGCATCGGGAGGAAAGGTTGCAGGAAGCCTAGGGATCGAGCTTGCTTGGCTACAAAATTGGAATTTTGCAATTTGTTTTGCCGTGAAGGACTTTGCATCTCATATGTTGCCAAAATGGTTCGTATATTTCATCTGAAATTTATGAATCTTCGTTTTATAGGGGTTTTGATTTGATTTGGTTTGTCTTCAATGCTGGTTGTCCATTATATTATGTTCATTTCACCTTAATGACTGTACATTGTCTGAAACATTTGATTGAATCAACATTGTGCATTCACATTATACTGTGGTGTCATGTTTCTTCCTTTTCATACTTGGCCTCATCACTAGGTATTGCAATTTTGATATTGTTGGCATTCTTCAATCACATGGTCTTTCCTTATATGGATGCCTCTCAAGTTATGAAATTGCATGGAGCATGGAAGATTCATTCGCCACAAATTCCTCTCACAAAGTTACTTGCTACTATAGTTTAATACTCAACACCTAAAACCACTAAATACCACTCAAAACAAAACAAACAACCAAAGCATTTTTCATACATGTCTACCAAAGAATTTTAGCAAACTATTGACTGCCTTGCTGCTATGGGCTAAAAGCCTAAAACAAGTGCTTTTGAACAAGATATGGGAAAAAATCTATCAAAGTATAATAGCAATAGCATAGACAAGGTAGTGAACTATTTGGAAAAATTCCTCAAAGAATTGTGGTCTCATGGTGATGGAATTTCGTGACGAATGCCTATGGCTATGGATTGTCATGGCATTCCATCTTCATGAGACTACATTTCTTTGGGGCATTTTTTCAAACAGTTTAGTGCCTTGCTATGCTACGAATACATGACTACCAAAGCATTTTATCAAACAATTCACTACCTTAATGCTACATGGCTAAAAGCCTAAAATAGGTGCTTTCTTTGAGGCATTCCATCACCATGAGACCACATTTCTTTGAGGAATTTTTTCAAATAGTTCACTATCTTGTATATGGATTTTCATGGAATTCCATCACCATGAGACCACATTTCTTTGAGGCAAGCTCTTGGGCATTTTTTTATTACCTAGAATTATCCTTGAAAAAAAAAAAGAAGAGAAAGATCATTGTTGACAAAAGTCATATATTCAAGGATACCAACATATGCCTCACTAGAATGAGAGTCCTCCAATTTGTCAAGAATCTCATATAAAGTATCAAATTCATTCTCGTAAATCTTTCTATTGTCTATTTTATTATTTCCTACACAATCAAGGATGAAATTCTATTAGCTACAAGTCTATTAATATTCTTAATAATTTTTGGGTCATGCCTTCTCTGATGATGGTCCATTTTACATAGAAAACAAGAGTTTAAACCTCTCAAAACTTCAATATTATGTTTAGTTTGATTATCACTCAATTGAAAGCACAAAATATGTAGAATACACTCATCAGATTTGAGAGATATAAAAACCCTAGAGTTAAGATGGGGAAGAGTAGACCTTGTTTCTTCCACTTGCAACACATTACCCAAAGATTTGAGGACTTGAGGGATAAAATTTCACATCTAAGTAGAGATATTTTAAAATTCTAACCACTTTAACATATAATTGGCTAAAGAATTACATAGGGTAGAATCAAGGGTTCAAAGATGGACCTAAAAACAAAATTTCCCATATTCTAAAACTCTTTCTTTTAAAACTCTTGATTGCATACCATGATTTTTTAAGAAGAAAGTGAATAAATATTTATGTATCATTCTATAGAAAGAAACATAGACAAGGCAGTGAATTGTTTGGAAAAATGCCTCAAAGAAATATGGTCTCATGGTAGTGAATCAACCTACTCTTGGCTGTCACACTTTTACTTATCAAGGAAAAATCTTATGATAGTGCATTCAAACTTCCCTTAATGTGCACAAACAACCAAAACAAATCCCATCACAAATGAGATAGCTTCCAAAAACTCTCAGGAAAATAATTAAGGTCTTTCAGCTACTTAATCTCATGGAGTGTCATGTATATGCTTTTTTATTTCATCACGGTCACAAATCTCCCTTTTTGACATCATACAAGACCTACCCCACTATTATTCTTTAGAATGCACCATTTTATTTCACATTTTCCATTACATCAAATTTCCATTTGAACCCTAATGAGGATTTAAACAAATGATCTAAAAGGTTTTTTTTCTACTTGATCTTGTTGTAGAAGACTACTCTTTAATCTTCAAATCTGCCACCTAATGCATTTGTCACTATTCTTGTTTTTCAACCTTGGATCTTAAAGGAAATTTGAACCACTTTCATAGCTTCTTGTGCATGCCTATTCATTCATAGTCTTCATCATAGTATTTAGCTTTTAATGAAAAAGATATCAACATAGACTCGTGTTCCCATATTCAATAATAAAGCGAGCTTTGGAATGATATAAAATCCTCTATTAAAAAAAGGATGACAAAAACTAATCAATATCAATTTCCAGAGGAACTGGTGAGTAGGGGAATCTTCTTTAGATGATCAACTAGATGATCAAACCACCAACTTAGCACAACTCTCTCAAATACTCTTTAAGTGGACCTTTCCAATCCACTATTCCTTCAAGGAAAAGACCCCCCCAACTAGGGTTATTGTACTCAAACAATCAAGAGGGATTGTATACACTTGTATCATGTCAAATAGGACTAAACCAAACCATGACACTCAAGTTTTCACTTAGGAAACTACATTTTCTAACCACTAGGCCTCTTTACCACTAAAAGGCTTGTAGCCCTACCCGGTAGGATAGTCAAAATAAAATCCACATATAAGCATCTATCAGGCCCAAACCACTAAACTTAGAAAAGTAATATATGCCCCTACAAAGTCTCAAAACCTCTTTCTTGACAGTGGACAATAAAAGAGAAATGGACCAAAACAACGCTGCTCCAAGAGGCTTAATTGGCAGGCTACAATAGGACAATTGACTATCTAGGCTCTCCCCTTCACCCCAAAGCCTTGAAATAGGTTCTTACATGCTAGTTACACCCATGGATATCACTTCTAAGTTCCTTCACAGTTAAAATCACCCCAAACAAGCAAAACTCAACTTTTTTGCTTCACAATCTAGGCCTGTCACATGAGGATGGCAGGCCTAGAACATTGCAAAACTTCCTCCACATAGCATTCCATTCTCCAAAACCCTCAAAATATGAAAATATATTCCATCCCACCAAAAATTATCATTATTACAATATGGAGATGGAAGAAAGAGCCATTCTTCAATCAAAACCCTAGTTTTGAGGGTTTTCATACTAGTTCCTACTAAACTTGTGATATTTTCTTTTATACTCAATGAAAACTTGTAAAATCATCCCCAAAAGAAAGGTAGGTCTTCCCTCTATCCAACCATAATAGGAATTTACTCGTATAGTATGTACAGAGGTTGTACCACATAGTAGAACAATAAATTTACACAAATTTTCTAGAAAAAAATAAGCTTTTGTATTAGAACTTCAAAATGATTCATCAACCCACATGCCTCAACCAAGAGAGGCTTATTTCTATCTTCAACCAACCTTCCTGACATCCCACAACTGAAATTTGAATTGGTTGTACACTCCCTCCCCGTTAACCACTTACACAAATGGATTTTATCCGTGGATAGTTGAACCACCTCACACATGCACCTAAATTATGTCTATTAGTGTTCTAATTCATCTTTTTCAAGACAACTTAAACCAAAATATTATGTATGGTGAAACCATTCTTTTGCACAATACATTTGAGGCCTTGGTTGTGTAACTGGTGGACCATATTCACATTTCACACTTGTTACAAAGTTAAAAGCCATTAATTGCAAGGGACAGTCTCCTTCATACATTTATTTGATTTGTGATGGACACATTTCAACGGTAGTAACAATAACTTGAAATCTATCAAGACTTGATTACCTTATAACCAGTCAAATTCTAGTGATGAAATAATAGATTAATCATAATGTCACCTTGGGATCACATCACCATGAAAGAACTTCATCCAACATCCTTATGAGTGCAAGTACCACCAAATAAGTATTTGTCAGATCTGTCTTCCTTGAGTGAGGGAAATTCAGGAAGAGAAGAGGAAAGTGAGACATGTAGTAGGTCTAATAGAGGGACATCAACTAGAGGTCAAAAGATTAGAATAAAATTCTGTAAACGCATGGAATTTTTTCTTGCTGAAGGGGGGTCATGTTCTTATGATGATGAGAGCATAGGCGACATTGAGGTGCCTTGAGGTACAAAAATCTACGGAAACAATGGGTACCCAAGGAAATTCCTCCAATAAACATTGATTTTTGTGTCAACGAGACAATATATTTCATAACACCATCGTCATTACATAGTTTTGGTCTATTTTGCATGGATGACATAAAGGTCTATTATGAAAAAGTTATTGAATTGATGGAGTATGTCGGACCCTGTTACAGTTACAAAGATTGGATGCAGCTGGTTTGATATACACGAAGTATGTGTTGGTATGCACTGTTAGCAAATTATATACAACTAAAAGATAAGGATCAAAATAAAGGAGTGGTTTTGTACATTGACAAAAGGCCAAAAGCATCAGGGAATATTGTAGGGTTTATAAATAGTACATGACCTGGGTCAACAAATAAGCAACCCAATTGCATATTCGAGGCACGTGAGGGAAACCATGTATTCATATGTGCGATAAAATCAATAACTGCAGGGGAAGATTTGCTAATCGATTACAATTTGAATCACTTCGATACAAACATAGTTACTATGGGGGTGGTACGTACTATACCATTTTACCCAACCTACAAATAATGACTCCAATATACCATTTTATTATTATGTTTTTTTGTAAGTCTATTGGTTTCATTTTAGTATTTTTTTTATATTTAATTTTTGTCATAGCTAAACATTGATCATATGGGGAAGGCTTCAGCCCAGACCATAGATCATGATGCATCTTTAGGCACTTCTAACCGATAGGTTTACCTCATTGTAATTGTACAAATTAGATACAAGGAAAATGTTTTATTATTATGTTTTTTTTATAAGTTTATTGGGTTAATTTTTATAATGTTTTAAATATTCTTGTTGCAGATAGTTGATCGAGGAAAGGCATCAGTAGTAGAGGAGAGCATCCATAGGGTCGAGGTGCAGTCATTGTTATTGGATGATGACATCGCATATTCAACAAACCCTATTGATATGATAAGGAAGACACAAAAAAAATGCAATGAAGAAATCATTCAATTGTTATTTATAGTGCCTCAAACAGATGAGATAAGAGAGAGGGTTAAAATATTGACTGAGAGAGTACAAAACTTGCAAGTAAGTTGTCATGAGGTCTTTAATTATAAGATAATTTCATTCATGGTTTTATAATTTGTAATCTTTTATGTCATGAACTAAATATGTGTTGTTTTTATAGGAATTTTTGTGTCCTCATAATGTTGTTGCCCATGATCAGGGTACTACAGGTGTTTCCTACAGAGTAGGGGTTGGTACAAGTGTCCATCTTGATCTTCTTGCACATACATCACATGATCATCCGACCCCATCATTCGTGCCTATATTGTCGACAGAAATGTCGGCAACACATAGCATGCATGCATTGGGTAGTACTGGTGATGCAGAGGCCACTAGTGCTGGTGATGTTTTAGCAGCATTTCCTACATCTTCCCGTATTACTAGTACGGGAACATTGCTAGTCACATTTGTGGTGACCGAGGATTTCATTCCCATAAAGATAGAGAAGGTCCCAGGTAATTTAAAATATTTTAATTATTATTATATATAATCCAATTTAAATTTACTTATCGATCACTCTTTTTAGACTAATGATCCCATGATCACTTTGCAGGAAATGATGTTTTTTATAAAAATCTAGGTGATATAACATTGGAGCTCATTGGGCCCACCATACGTACACGGTGGAATTCCCAAAATCAAGATTTAAAGGATAAGCTCATTAACCATTTAGTTGTGATGTTCGATGATAAAACATTCAACTGAACAAAGGTCCTTAAGAAAGTTGGTACATATATAAAGTATGTGAGGGACCAATATAGGTCACATTTAGAGTAGAACAAAAAGTACAATCATCCCCCCATGATTCCAGAGAGGGAATGGAAGGACTTGGTGTTCGATGGAAATGAGAAGGCTAAAAAGAACAAAGGAAAGACACCACCGGGCCAAGCAAGGTTTGTGATACTATCAACAATGTAATTATATACTGATTACTCTTTCTTTTTACATAATCTAACTTATTTCAAAATTTTCATAGGTTGCATGACACATCGAAGGAAACAAAGGCAAGACTAGAAAAACACGGGCATCACAAACTTGACTCTGGTGGTTATATGAAATTAGCCGCAAGAATTGTAAGTATCAATAAATGAAATATTGCATCCAAATAATAAATTGCAAACAATTTTGGTTTTATCACACCATAGAAGCAAAATTCATGATCTTATTTAAAAAATGTAGGGCTCTGAATTCAACAAAGTACCCACATAAGAGAAAATGAATATTTCCTTCCAGCATGGCTATGAAGCCATGGCTGAATGCCTAAGATTCATGACTGGGAAAACACAATCTTCCACTGCATCTAACATGCAGGCAAATAAACTCAATAAAGTTTATTTAAAATTGAATACTTGTGCAATATATTCAATATTAATTTCCACCATAAAGTAATTATGTGCCTATTTGTTTTAAACAAACAGACAATGATAATACTGCACCTGACATTGGAATGTAGCCTAGTGAGGGTGGAGTACAACCTGTAGATGGTCATGGTGTGCATCCCAGTACTGGATGTATTCATGTGCTATACAAAACATCTTTAATTGCAATTGGTGTATTAATTAATGTAACCTTTCGTGTTTCAACTTTAGAGCATGTAGAGCCTGATCAAAATGATGTTGAGCATGATCAGGCTAGAGAAGATCAAGAACATGATGTGGCCCCATTAGGTAAAGAGGACCACTCTAATGTTCTTTTAATTAATGTAACCTTTTGTGTTTCAACTCCAAATCAGGATTTAAAGGGTGTTCAACATGTTGAGCACGAGGCTATACGACAAGATCAGGAACATGATGTAGCCCCATTAGGTAAAGAGCACCACTCTAATGTTCTTTTAATTAATAAAATACTTTTAACAATAATAACAAAACATATCAATTTAGAATTTCTTTGTTATTGCAGTAGACCCCCCTTGAAGTGGCCTCCACGTCGTGATCAGTACACGACTAGGCATACATCAAGATCAAGAGCAGAGGGTAGAAAAGCTAAAGGGGGGACAGATGATTTAGAAAATGATACTCCACTTCAGCTTTTTCTATCTTCAAAATTAAAGAAAAAAAAGTGATTGTAATCATATTATGACAACCATATTTTTGATAATATGTAACAACTAAATGAATGAATGTATATGTTAATGAATGAATGTTATATGTTATTAATTGATGAATGAATGAATTTGAATATGTTAATGAATGAATTTTATATGTTATTAATGTATGGATGAATGAATGTTATATGTTATTAATGGATGAATGAATGATTAATGTTATATCATCAGGTATGGGGAATTGAGAGTGTTGTGAGGGGGGGGAGAGGCCAAATGAGCTTCCATCATCACATGGTTGGCCTTGTTAAGTAGAGAATATTAAACTATTCTCAAAACAAAGAGAAGCTCAATCCAATTATTACATGCAAGTATCTTTTTAATTCCTCCATCTTTTATCAATCTCTTTACTATTTGAACCTCGTACCGATGTTTTACATGAAGAACCCATTATTGTGAAATGTGCCTCCAGTTGAGTAATTGAATCCATGCTCTACATCATAATTTCAAGTTATTTCCATTCCAATGTTCTGAGTTTAGTTTGTTTATATGGCTTTGTATGAATACCACACTGTGTTGTGTGTGGATTTGGTTTCAAAGCTCTATTTCTTTTGTTTTTAGTGGTGACATAACTCTAAAATTTGACTTTTTTGTGCATAATAGGTTAGTGCAAAAATAGACAACTTTGAAGGGTTTAGAGGCTTGATTGAGATAGATACACGGATATTTGGATCTTTTTGTTGATGGCATGCTTCCACTTAGCCATGAAATTTTTTACCATTTGCAGGTATGCAAAAATTCATCTACTTACATTCATTCAACTTGTTGTCTTCCTCTCAAATTTATGCATTCATGTGTCATTTGAGAGGGTAATTCCATAAAGGTTTTGTCACAATTGAAGAATAATGCATTAGCTTATGTCCATCATGAAAATAACAAGGGTTATTATGGGGAAATTTGATAGGAAATGAGTAGATCCCAGAGTATTCTACAAGACTTCATACTACAACCTTGTTCATGATAGAAGATTCTTGTTTTGTGACATGGAAAGAATGTATTAAGTGATGGACAGACCAAGGATAGTGAACTATGTAGGAATAAATGATTGAGAGTGAGCAAGGGAATCTTCTTTATATGATCAACTAGATGATCAAACCACCAACTTAGCACAACTCTCTCAAATACTCTTTAAGTGGACCTTTCCAATCCACTATTCCTTCAAGGAAAAGACCCAACTAACCTAGGGATCTTGTACTCTCACAACCAAGAGGTTTTGTAACCACTTAGATCATGTCAAATGGGACCAAACCAAAACTTAACACCCTAATTTTCACTTAGGAAACTCCATTTTCTCATCGCTCTAACCTTTAGGCCTCTTTACCCTTTTAACCCTTGTAGCCCTGCCCAGTAGGATAGTCAGAATAAAATCCACATACAAGCCTATACCAGGCCCAAACCACTGAACTTAGATAGGTATTATATGCCCCATACAAGGCCTCAAAACCTTCCTTCATGATAGTGAAAAGAAAAAGAGAAATGGACCAAAACAACTCTACTCCAAGAGGCCTAATTGGTTGGCTACAACAGGGCAGATGACTATCTTGTGGATAGCCTTGTGTTGTGTGTACTTCTTCCTCCTATATTTTCTTTTTTGCACTTCTAAATTCATTGCAACAATCAACATGCATGGATTCAAATGTTCTATTTCCTCTTCTAATTCCATTTAACTGCCATCAATGGAAAACTAAGGTTCAACTAATACTAAAGAACAAGAGGTTATATAGAGTTACAATAGTAGTAGAAAACAAACGTACAGATGAAAGTGCTAAAGATAAGTGGTTCAACAAGGGTAATCAAGCTTTTGGATTCTTATTTTATATTGAAGCAACACAGGATACCTTTTGACTTGAGTTCATAAATCATATTGATGAGTCTATTGTCTTCCAATCTTTGGACCGTGAACAAATAAGTAGCATTGTGAGATTACATGTAGATCATTTATTTTTTTGAAAAAATTATCATTTCTAAAGTACAAAGGTAGAAAATTTGTCTGATTAGTTAATAAAGAATTTATTTGTGACTTATAATAACTGAAGATGCACATAAAATTGTATAAGATCCAAGTACTTTAGGGAATTCATAATAGGATATGCAGCAAGGGGGTAACTCAAGTGCTTACTACAAATATTTGGTTACAGTGATTTGGTCAACAAACCTTGTTTGCTCCTTTGTCTGAATGCCATGTTAATGTG
>VDFB02066514.1:0-19501 GCA_007258455.2 Sequoia sempervirens
GTGATAATATACGCCTCATAAAAAATAGACGCCTCCAGAAGGATATCTCTCGATATTTTTATATATATTAAACAAAAAAAGTCAAATCAAAGAAATTTGACGAAACAAAAAGAACAAATAAATAAATAAATAATAAAAATAATTCAAATATTTGCATAAACTAAAAGAATAAATAAATAATATTTTTCATCGCAAAGAGAAATCAAAGATTTTATCACAAAGATAAATCAATCAAAAAAGAAAATTAGAGAATGATAACTCTCGACATATTTTATATATATTAATTTTTTTTTTGATACGTATTAATTATGTAAAAAATTACATTTGTCTGCTATGCAAGTGATATTTCCACCATCTTTCAATACCAAAACCCGACCAACCACTAGCACCAAAAAACCAACCCAAGGACATACGCAAACCAAAAACCCAGCCAACCATGGCATACAGCCCAACCACCGAACAAAACCTACTTCCTCCCCAAAAATGGCCATGAGGGATCGGCCCCAACCAAGAACTAACTAAGCCTTGACCACCAAGAGACCCTCAAAATGGCCATGAACAGGCAGAGCCGACAAACCTTGCGAGAAGGAAACACCAGAATACACAGAAATCAAAACCCTACTAGCTACCAATACCACCACCCATAGAGAAAAAAATTATCACATAAAATCATTTAAAATAGCAAAATCTTCAAATTCCTTTACCCACCCAACACCACCCGTAGCCAACAAACTGAAGAACTTCTTTAGGTACACAATCGCCACCACCGCCACCATTTTGTGCTTGACCAAAGTTGGGCCGCTCAAGTCAAGGAGGAACAAAAATAGCTTCACAGCCTTGTCCAAAGCTCAAATATTTTCAAGGTCACACGGTCTTAGAAAACCTATGCCCTCAACAACAAATCCTAACACATCATCAATGCCACCCATCAGGTCTTTGCAAAACATCTTCACCAACAACAATTTAGCCTTGGCCTTAGTCACCCCACTATCCAAGAGAGAGGCTAGGAACCAAGAAGAGATGTGAAGATTATCTCTTCCATATTCCTTGTCAGCCAAATGACTAGCCCCCAGAATCATTTTTGTCGCCACCAAAAATAGAGGATCCCCATTCATGAGAACACGCTTCAAACGTTGATCCTTAATTTCTCTGAAAGAGGCTTGTCTAGCCGTAGACCATAGAGAAATTGGAGTGTTTGCACCAAATTTCACCACCCCTTCTACAAAGACCTCAATGAAAAAATGAGATTGATTTGCTATTATCTCCACCACACACTCGCAAACAGAAATCGTGATGAACACCACCACCAGTCGGCTCTAGCTCCACAAAGGAATGGTAAAAAAAATCATTAATTTTCCAGTTTAAACAATTAAGCCGATTAACTACCAAGTACCTAGCCACCTCCACCTTATTTAATGAATACCTTCCAAATGTGCCAAGGAAAATCCGTATGGAACAGCCTCTAGGTTATTATGCCTAAGGAAACCTTGAGAATGGAGAAGGGAATATGGTGGCCAGGCCACATGATCGCCATCCTACTCACCCCCTCCACCATCCCCTTGTGTCCTCCTACTCCCCCACCGTGGCAACCAACAGACCACCTTGTCGTAGCAATGAGGAGAGGAGAGAGGGGGAGCCCACCCCACCTAGCCACCCACAAAGATTAATTCCTCTCTAAACTAAACTCTTTAAGATTTGGACCAGTTACACCCATGTTTGATAAAGAGTCAGCTTCAACATTCCCTTCCCTTTGCATATGGTTGAACATCACTTGTTCAAAACACTTTAGCTGCTCTAGTGTTGCTTCCAATAACACCCCCCACCTCTAATTGTGAATATGACTAGATCTAAGGGCATTTATTGCAAGAGTAGAGTCCCCTTCCACCACAAGATTTTTAATGCCAATTTCCTTTCAAAGATTTAGTCCAAGAAGGAGGGCTTGGAACTTTGTTGCATTATTAGTACCATCTAGGAGAGACTTTTCCAATCTCCCCAAAATCAAACCTGTGGAGGTTCGAACAATATAGTCAGCATCAAATGGCCCCATATTCCCTTTTGAGGCACCATTAAAATTTAGTTTGACCCAACCCTGCTATGGAGGGAGCCACACCACTTTGTTCCTCATATCAATGGATGACATGTTCCTCGATCCTCCAAAAGGTAGGGCTTTGATCCCAAACCATAGTTTCAGTATCCAATCATCCCATTTTGCAAAATTAATTTTTCTTGGGCTCTTGTCCTCCAATCTTGCATTGAAAAGTTCTATAATGCACGCCTCAATTTTACACTGCAGCCTTGGAATTGACAACTCCTTATCTTGGAAAAGATGTTTGTTCCTCTCCTTCCACACCTCCCATAAAATCATTAGAATCATCACCCATAAGTCCCCAAAAAGAGAGTTTTAATAAGAATTGGGCCAGACATTAAGAAACTCTAACAGCATACTGGGGAAGGCAGTAGACCAGTACAACTTCGCACACAACCAACTCCAAATCTGATATGTGAACTTGCAATTTAAAAACAAATGATATGTTGTTTCCTCTTCCTCTTGGCATAATGGGCATCTAGGCATTCCATGATAACCCATTTTAATAAACCTATCCCCAGTAAGAACTCTACCCTGCGCTGCTGCCCATGCAAAAATGCCTGCCTTTAAGAGACATGCTTTGTTCCAGCATAATCTCGTTGGGACAACTGAACTTCCATCTCCTATTGAGGAAAAAATAGCATAGCCTATTTTAGCAGAATAAACCCCACTGGGAGATGCATGCCATCTCAGACAATCACTCCCCTGCCTGCACCAAATTCTTCTTTTTGAAAATTCATGCTCAAAAGCTTCCATTTCCTAGACTTCAAGATTCAGATTTCTCACAGATTTCCACACATAAAGACCCTCCAAAGAAGGGTTAGAAAAGTCAAAATAATTACAAACTTTTGAACCCCAAACTTGCTCTGTTCTTTCCCTTACTCGTGAGAGCGCAGGATTTTCTGCCAAGGCTGGGAGACCTTCCCAAGAGTCTTCCTAGAAAAGTGCCTCTTTCTCATCCTTAATTTCCCATGTGAGGTAATCTGTGATGAGATTCTTGGAGTTCCTAATGAAATTCCATATGCGGGACCTGTTTGGTAAAGATTTTGCCACCAAGAAGCAATAGGGACCTGCTTCCAGATATTTTGCTCTCACTATCTTTACCCATTTAAGATCAGGGAAAGAGTGAACAACCCAAGCAAATTTTTCCCCCAACGCTTTGTTTTGCAAAAGGAGATTCCTCAAACTAGAACCATCTCTTTCACGTTTCTTGCATACCTTTTGCCATTTTATAAGGGGAAATTTCTTTTGATCAGAGTTGCCTTTCCAAAAGAAGTCCTTCATTACACAATTCAAGGACTTACGCCCACTAATAGCTGTAAGCATGACATCATGAAGATAGGAAGGGCTGAAATGATAGATTTCAACATTGTTAGTTTTTCCTGCCCAAGAGAGCCATCTATTTTTCCAAGAGGATACCCGATCCTTGCAACGTTCCACCAAAGAATTCCACAAATTACCACTTTGAGTGCCCTTAGCCAGTGGGAGCCCCAAATATTTACATGGTAATTGACCCTTCTTGAATCCTAAAATTCTCAAGATTTGAATTTTATAAGGGAAACTTATATTAAAGAAAAAACCTCAAATTTAGCCATACTCACCTCTTGCCCTGAAGCCCATAAATAATCCCCTAAAATACCTTTTAGCATTTGTGCTTCTCTAACTGAGGCAACATCAAACAACATTGTGTCATCTGCAAACTGTTGATGACTAATATTGGGAAGACTGCTAGTTACTTGCATACCCTCAATTCATCTAGTCCTTCATGCGTTTTCTAACAACCTCCCCAAGGTTTCTGCCATTATAATAAACAAGAATGGAGATAAGGGGTCTCCTTGCCTCAAGCCTATGGAAGTAGTGAAGAAACCCTCCAGAGAGCCATTGATGAGCACAAAGAAGCGTAGGCAAGCCACCGACCCAAAGATTCAGTCTAGCCAATCCTTTTGGAAACCAAAGGCTTCCATTACCTTGAAC
Source organism: Sequoia sempervirens (assembly GCA_007258455.2). Classification (NCBI taxonomy): domain Eukaryota; kingdom Viridiplantae; phylum Streptophyta; class Pinopsida; order Cupressales; family Cupressaceae; genus Sequoia; species Sequoia sempervirens. The sequence continues at coordinate 4,061 of VDFB02066514.1, forward strand.
AGGAATCTCCAATTTACTCTGTCATAAGCTTTCTTAATGTCTAGTTTCAACAACATCGTCGGTCTTTTTAGTTTTTGGACTAAGTGGATGACTTCCTATGCAATTATCACCCCGTCCAAAATTGAATGGCCAGGAACAAAGCTTGTTTGCTCCTCGGAAATAATTGAAGGAAGAATCTTCTTTAACCTATTAGCTACCACTTTAGCCAAAATTGTGTAAAGCATATTGAACAGAGAAATTGGGCGAAAGTCTTCCTAGGAATCTAGCTTCTCCTTCTTCGGAATAAGAGCAATTAAGGTGTTATTGACTTCCTTAAGCACTCGTCTAGCACTTTTTGAGTCCTCAAGTGCCTCCCAAACACCCCTTCCAACAAACCCCCAATATTTCTAAAAAAATGCCACAGGAAACCCATCTAGCCAGGGGCCTTCCTTGGCTGCATCTCAAATACTGCCTCTTTCACTTTTGCTTCAATGAACTTAGCATTTAATGCCTCCATTTGAGCTTGAGAAATCAACTTCGAAATGGGTTTCAGTGAAGCCATCTGTGACTCCAAGTTTGAGCCATCCCAATCGTTGAATTTTTTTTGAAAATAAGAAACTATTGAGGCTCTAAGCTCCACAATTTCCTCCACCAAGCGACTATCCGCAACTTTAATACTATAAATTTTATTAAGCTCCCTCCTAGCCTTTGTAGAGTTGTGAAAGAATTTTGAGTTTCGGTCCCTTGCCTTTAACCAGACATCCCTAGATTTTTGTCGCCAAAAGATCTCCTCTTTTTCCAAAATCTCATTTAATTTTTTGGAGAGCTCACGTTCTTTCTTAAAACAAGCATCATCCAGCCCATTGTTCATGATTTCTTAAACAAGGAGAGCAAGCTCGCTTTCTATTTGAAGTTTCTCTACGAAAATGTTCTTGAAACATTCCCCATTCCATTGTTTGAGTTGTTGTTTCACATATTTTAACTTTGTAACCACATTAAACATACTAGATCCCTCTAGGGAGCATTCCTTCCACCACAATTCCAACTTTCCCAAGATTAGAGGGTCCTTAAACCACATCATTTCAAATTTGAATGGACAACGAATCGACCCCTTCTCCCCAACAATTTGGAGCTGCACTAGAAAATGATCAAATCCGATCCCATAATTGATTTTGCTTTCAAAGGTATAAGGGAAGAGGCTCCAGTCTCCTTTGAAGAAGAATCTATCGAGCTTCTCCACAATGATGCCAAACCCTTTCCTTCGTTTTGTCCAGGCGAAACAACCATTGCTTGTAGGAATTTCCAATAGCGAGTTCCTTTCCACAAAGCTTTGGAATTCAATTTGAGATTGCAGGGTTTTCCCTTAACCTCCCTTTTTATCTTCTTGTCATAGAATGGCATTGAAGTCTCCTCCAAGAATGCAAAACTCTTGAGCCATCCTGCTAAGGACCCCATCTAGTTCTAGCCATACCATCCTTTTTTGAATGCTCAAAGAAGGACCATAAACATTTATCAAACAAAATTGAAGGTTTGAGATCAAACTCCTTACCCTACAAACCAGCCAATGACAACTCAAATTTAAGGTCTCCACTAATACTGATTGAGGCTTCCAAATGATTATTAGCCCTCTTGAAGCACCCTCTGCTTCCACTCCAACCCATTTCCACATCTTCAGCGTCTTATCGAAATTAACCAAGTCCAAACCTCCTTTTTTTGTTTCTTGAAGAAGACCTAATTCTACTTGACATACTTCTAAATGGCACTTGATAAGGCCCCATTTGTTAGGGATGTTTAAGACCCTAACATTCCAAGTTATGAGCCTCATTGTTGTTCAGAAGGACATCACCCTTCCCTACTTTAATCATTATATCTATCTTTTGGCCGCTGGCATCCCCATCCCATTTCCTCTTGTCCTAATTAGGAATTCTACCTCTCTTTTTGTGCTCACCACAATCAGATGTTGATTTAAAGTCCCTTTGATGGATTCCTAACCTAGTTTTAGCTGTAGCCAAACCTTTAGACAACTTCCTTTTCTTATCGAACTGCAGGCTAAGCAATTACATAGCCCCCACCCCAACTTCCACCTCCATATTCTCCAAGCCTTCAGAGTCATGACCTTCTTCCAATGCCCCTGAGCTTGCTTTGGCCACCATCGCTAATTCCACAAGCTCCTTCCCCATTTCTATCAATGAGTCCAACTCCACATTTTGAAAATCACCCCCTAGCATCTCCAGAGCTTCTAAAATATTCTCATCTAGGGTCATATTTTGATCCTCCTAACCCTCCTGATTTTCCTGTAGCTCATCCATCCCACTTGACTTTGAACCTAATATCAAACTTGTTTCATCACGCAGAGAAACCGTAGCCAAGGATTGTCCTTTTCCATTGGGCATTGCTAGAGAATCCTGTAGGGTTATGGACTGCTTCTTTGAGACCCCTTCCTTTGGAGATGTAGAAAAGGTTGCATCATCTCCTGAAGCCATGACCTTCAACCTATGAGAGTCTTCCAAAACCGCCAAGGAACTATATTTCCCCGCTCCAAATTTTGGTTGCCTGCACCCCAATGAGCGAACCAAATTATTATGAGTGAAAGTTTCACGTTCCAACTTTTGATTCTAGCTCCCATAGTCTGTTATGAGTTCAATCTCTCCCCAGATGTGACGAATTGGTGTACTTTCAATGTAGATTCGCACTTATGTTTGGTTTTTCTTTTCCAACTTCCTTTCCTCTACACAAACGAAAGTACCCAGTTGATTCCCAATTTCCTCCAAAATACTGGGAGCCCAATATTCCTATGGGAGATTAGGCAAACAATACCAATCTTGTAGGGTTTCAATCTCATGGGTAGCCGGGTCAAAACCTACCCTCCATTGTCTCAAATAAAAACCACACCCATCCAAAACCCATACACCATTAACAATTTCATCTCTTATACTTCTAGAAGGGTAGGTTACCAAAACAAAGTTGTTTTAAAGCATTTTGAATTGTAGGTCAGACCCCCAGTGCTCTTTCCACCACTTGACCAATTACCATTTAGTTCCAAATTTACCATTTACCAATTACCATTTACCAATTAGTTCCAAATTTTCGAGGCACAAAACCTTTGCTTGAAGTTTCGAAGAGCTAATTACCACTTTGTCTCTTCCGCCTTTTGCCTCATTGCCCGATTGTGAGCCGTGTTGATGCAGAACCCCGACTGAGTCTTATTCCCTTTCTTCCTCCCATTCCTTGGTGGGCATTTTCTTTTTCCACACCATTCCTCCATTATCGTTTTTGAGATTATGGTTTCTTCTAGGACCTTGTCTTCCCAACCAAGGGAGGCCTCCTTAACCTCTATTACACCATCCTGCTGCCGCGGCCGATGAAAAGCTTCATTTATGTAACTTCCACCCTTTTGACGACCTCTAGAGGCATATCCCCCTTTATTCAAATGGTGATTACCATGACCCTGTACATCTGGATAGTGACCCTTCATAATATTATTCTGAGGACGGGCCCATCTCTCTTCCTTCCAAATATGTTCATTGTTCCCTTTCTGATTGCCCCTGGGACCCTCTTGTCCTCTTCCCCCACAATGGAGTTCATCAGACCGTTGCAGGCCTCCATGACCGTTGCAGAGTTCGTTTGCCATTTTACTCACCCCAGACATTAGTGATTTCAACAACATAACTTTACTACAAATGATTTATATATATTAATATTTAATATATGTATGCTAGTTTTTAATTTAATTATATTTATTAAAAAATATATATTATATTAAATTTTTTAGGTCTGATTTTGAGCAAACAAAAGTGCAACTAAATATTTTCATTCAAATTAATAATTGTTAAATATTAAAGAACCAATAATTATTTAGTAAAGAATTGTAAAGTGACAGTAAAAAAATTATAAATTAATATTGGGAATAAGATTTGTAATAAAGATATTAGATGGATAAAATTTTGGAACATTATTTGTATTAATAATATTTAAATATTTTTATTAGTAATATTTTATTTTTAATTTATATTGATTTTTGAATAGTTCTAGCCATAAATTTTACCTTATTCTTAGTTCTAATCATAATTCTAATTATAACTATTTAATAATAATAGGATTGGAATTAATTAATAATTATAATAATTTTAGTTATTTTAATTTAATTCTTATTTATGTTTATTTATGTTTTGAAGTTAATAAAATTTGAAAAAAAATGTGACAATGTGAAATAGTTGAAAATTTAATTTAAATTTTTATTTTAATTGTGTAAAATCAAATCCATTGGAAGATTATGTTATATGCTAATTTATGGATGTACTTTAATTTAATTTAATTTAATTTTTTTTGGGTAGGTAAATTGTTGTTAAGGGGCAACACACTGTATTGCTTTGAAAAGAAAAGTTTACATAGGTTCCAAGGCTAGCTACCTAACCTTTACCATCCCTGTATACTGTTCTATAGGCCTCTAAATAAAATGGAAACCACCCAAAGACTCAAAACCCAAACTTCATTGTTGTTACAAAATAGCCTATTACCAGCACAAGCATTGACCAAACCTGAGATTGACTCCTATTCTTTTCTAACTATCTTCCTATTGTTCACATTACAATGAATTAACATGAGGACCGCTAATACCACATAAAGAAAACCATTACCGAGCTCGCATTGCTCATTCATCCTCATCATCTGATTCTGCCCTCTTCTTGTAGGTCAGATAGTCTGCCACCACTAGACAATCTGCTCTGCAATTTTGGTGTGTAGGGTTGTTTGCCTTTTGCTCTAGGTCTTTGTCATCATTTCACACTCACTCTTCTCTCGTACCAAGGTCCCAATCATCGTCATCACCTGCAACATTCTTTCCCGCTAGCCCTTCATCCTCCACATACTTCATTTCCCAACTTTGAGGAGGGTTTGCCATCATTTTTGCTGCTCTGATTAGGTAGAAGATACTACTTTCTCTCTCATACCATAATTTTGCAAACCCTGCTAGGTCGAGAGTTCTTATGAGTAGGAATTTCATCACCTCCCCTCTGTTTCAGCACATCATATAGTAGTTTTATGGCATAGGAATCATCAAGTAGTCGTCAATATTGTCTAGGGATTCATCAATTTCTCCCAGCATTGCATGGATGAAAACCATTTGGGTCAATTTATTTCCTCTCGCATTGGATATGCCCATGTGCAACAACATTTTCAAGAACATGGCGGGGATATTTGTATTTCAACCTGAATCTCTGGTATGCCTTCAAAAATTCTGATCACAACACCTTTTTGGTCGCCCAAAGCACAAGCAGATGGGAGGAAGCCAACAAACCTCTCAACCTTTTATTTATCATTTCTTCAAGAAAGGATTATTGTTGTCTCTCAATATTTAGAAATAATGGGGTATCCATTATTCCTAGCACAAGCACACAAACTCAAGCTCGTCATTGCCTAAGCACCTTTCCTCACTATGCTAAATTAGCTTGTTCTCGCTTTAGCTTAAGAAATTGCCAACTTTGGCCTTTTAACAAGCGACAAACTTTCCTCGTTATAATAACAAGCTCAAAGTTTGTGACATTTGAGGTGTGTCTTCAAATCCACCTCCTTGCAAGCGATACAAATTTGCTTATCTAGATGAGATCGTGCTTAGCCCGTCACTTCCCTTGTCTTGGGACTTGTTATTGTGTCCTACTCCTCTCCTTCTATTTATGGCTATTGTCTTGTCATTTTGTCCCACTTTGGTCTTGGTTTCATTATATTATGTGCTTTCTTAGTCATCGGTTGCTTCAATCTTCCTTGGCATACTTTCTCAAGTTTGTGGTGTGAATTTCCCAACATTTCGGCATATTCATATCTCCCCAATTTTTGCTTACATGTTTCCATTTGATTCCTTTTTCGCTAGCTCATCCACCTTGTTGTTCCCTTCTCGGTATATGTGGCTTATTTGAAATGCTTTGATTTTTCTTGTCGATTGTTTGATGAAGTGCAACATATGGTTTAACTTCTAGTTCGAATCACTACTTCTTCGAATTGTGTTGATGGCAATAAGTGAGTCCCCCTCCAGATGAATATGATTCACTCCCAACTACAATCCCATTTGCAATCCAATGGTAGTTGCTCAAAATTACGCTTCATTATTCATGCACAGTCCTAGGGAAATGGAATTTTTTGCTAGAATTTTACCTTTAGCATCCCTAGCAATGCAACCAACTCCTCCTGGGCCTAGGTTACTATGGGAGGCTCTGTCAAAATTGATTTTAATCTAGCCTTCATTTGGCTCTTTCCATTCTACTTCTATTCTTTTTACCTTTCATGTATGAGGCTCACTACTTCCACTAAGTATTGGTGGTTTCAAACCACTGATTAGTTTTATTAGTTTGTCATCCCAACTGGTGAAGATTTTCTACTTGCTTGCTTTGCTACAAGCATCCTCATTAACTAGTTCTGATATGGCCCTTTCAATCTTTTCCCAAAGCTCGTCCTCACCCATCTCCTTCCCTTGAAAAATCCTTTTGTTTCTCTCCTTCCAGATTTCCCATATCACTGTGGATGGGGTGATTTGCCATATCCCACCAAATACTAATTTTTTTCCTCCTAGTGGCCACATTTTGAACCAAGTTTCAATGTCTGCCGACATGGGGCATTGCAGGTTTAGTTTTCTCCTAACCATATTCCAACAGGAACTCGCATATGGGCATGTCAAAAGTAAATGATCCACTATCTCTTCACTCTTTTTGCACATTACACATCTTCTTGGACCTTGGACTCTAAATGTTACTAATATGTCTTCATTGAGAATTTTTTTCTAGATTTCCATCCACGCAAATACCCTTGCTTTGGGGAGGCATTTTTTCCCCCATAGCAGTTTGCATGGCCAATCTTGTTTGGCCATAGCTAGCTCTTTTATTTTTTATCCAAACTTCACTTTATATGTGCCTATGGATGACCCACACCACCTAATTACATCATTGTCATTGGTGGGGTTGAAGTGTCTGTTCTTGAGTATTTCTATCAATGTGTCTTTTTGGGCTTGTGGAGCATTGAGATCTTGCATATCATTTCAACTCCAACTAGGGATTCCATTATTGAATACTACCTTACCATAATTCTCCCATACTCATAAGGTTTCCTCTTTGAGTTATGTCAGCCTCGGGGTGTTGTCAATGGGTGGTTTCCCACACCATGAATCACTCCAAAAGGAAGCACTTCTACCATCTCTGATCTCCCAAGTGACATGCTTGGATATTATATCCCTATAGTCCAAAATGAATTTCCAAATTACAGAGCCTTTTGGAGGTGCAATTGTGGTAAGGATACAGATTGGGTCATCTGAGTCTAGGTATTTTCTTCTCAAAACTCTAACCCATTTCTGCTCACCCCTTGCATATAGGTCCCATACCAGCTTAGCACCCATAACTTGATTCATTATTGCTAACTATTTTATACCTGCTCCCCCAACCTCCTTTGGGGTGCAAACCTTATCCTAGGATATCAATGGGAATTTTTTCTACTCTCCTATACCACTCTAGAAGAATTTCCAAAAAAATTGGACCATATTCTCTTCTACTACTTTTGGTAGTTTCAGACATGACATTGAATATACTAGGATGGCAGACAACACTGATTTTACCATTAACAATCTACCTATCGATGATATCCATTTCCCTTTCCAAGTTCCCAATTTGCTTTTGCAGCTATTTATCAAGTTTTCCTAGTAGCATTTTTTATTTATCCCTGCAAACAGAGGCATACCCAAAAATTCCCAAGAAGAGTTTCAACTTTTAAGTTCAAGATTTTGGCCAAATCCTTTTGTAGACTCGATTGTGTATTGAGGAAGAATACTTCTGAATTTCCCTAATTTATACTCTGCCTCGATGCCTTACAATAGTCATCTAGGAAGGACTTGATCACCCTGGCTTCCTTCCTGCTTGCCTCCCCAAACAAAATGGTATCGTTTGCGAACTGTTTGTGAGTGGTGGGATCCAATCCATTTGCTACATGTACTCTAACCCATTTCTCTTCCCTGCTCAGGGTTTGTATCCCTCTTCCTAGAACCTCTACCATGATTATGAATAGGAAGGGGGAAAGGGGGTCTCCTTGCCTTAGTCCCCTTGTTGATGGGAAGTATCTGTGTGCCGATCCATTCACTAGAACAGAGAATTTGGTGGTTGAGATACAACTCTTTATCCAATTTTTCCACTTTTCATCAAATCCAAACTTCCCCAATACCTCTAGAAGAAATTTCATGTCCACCATGTCATATGCCTTTAGAATGTCTAATTTCAATATCATACATGCTTCCTTATTCTTCCTGGTTGTGTGTATGCTCTCATGAGCAATGATTATGCCTTCCTCAATTGACCTTCCTAGAGAAAATCCACTTTGTTCTTCTAATATGACCTCATTTAGTACACTCTTGATTCTATTGGCTATGATTTTGGTGACAACCTTATACACTATGTTACACAATGCTATTGGTCTGAAGTCACTCATCACTTGTGGATCTTTCTTCTTGGGGATTAAGGCCAAGAATGTGTGATTTACTGCCCCCAACATTACCATCCTTCTTCTTGATTCCTCTACCACTGTTGATAGATCATCACCTACTGTGTCCCAAATTTTTTGGAAGAATCCAGCTGGGAAGCCATCTGGTCCCAGAGCCTTGTCTGGATTCAACTGGAATGTTGCTCCTTTGACTTCTTCCTTAGTGATTTTTTGATATAATTGCATGTTCTACTCTTCGTTTATGATTGTTGGAATTGTGCTCAACAACTTCTCTCTTGTTGCTTTGTTCTCTTGATTTTCCTTGTTCAGAATTGTTTCAAAAAATATGACTGCCTCTTTGTTCACTTCCTCTGTAGATTGAGCAACTTCCTTATTCTCTTTCCTAATTTCTACTATCATGTTCTTGATTCTATTGGTAATTGCAGATTTGTGAAAGTATTTGGTGTTCATGTCCCCTCTTTCAACCAAGTCTCTCTTGATTTTTGGCGCCAAAATCATTCTTCTCTTTTCAAAATATCTGTTAATTCTTCTTTCAAACTTTTTTCATTCTCAAAATCATTTGCCTCCATCCCATTTTTGATTATGCGTTCATTCAAAGCTTTGATTTCATGTTCCACTCTTTCCTTCTCCTAAAAGATGTTTTTAAAGTGAGTCTTGTTCCACTCTTTGAGTTTGATTTTGATGTAGCCTAGCTTCTTGTTGATTTTCAAGAGCTCTGATTTGTCTCCAAATTTGATTTCATTCCACCATTTATCTATTAGCTCCAAAAGTTATTCATCCTTCGGCCACATGTTTTCAAATTTGAATGGGCTTCCCTTCAGGGGGTCTTCCTGACCCAAGGATAGAATTACTGGGAAATGATATGATCCTGTGAATGGTAATACTTGAGCCTCTTGTGAGCCTATTGATTCCCCCTAATCTCCCCAAACCAGAAACCTATCCAACTTTTCAACTATGTTGGTGAATCCCTTCCGCCTATTTGACCAAGTGAATATTTCATTTCTGGCTTGAAGATCCACTAACTAGTTGTTGTCTACAAACTCTTCGAGATCACATTGTATGACAATGATTTTTCCCAATCTCTCTTACTTTTCTTCATTATTCAAGGTTGCATTGAAGTCCCCTGTTACTATACCTCTCCCAATCCTATGATTTTCCAATTCTCTTAAAATCCTCCTCCACAATTGTCTTTTTTCCATAGTAGCAATTGGTTCATATACATTAATGATAAAAATTGTTCATTTCTCATCATACCCTTGAATTTTATTATCTGCTAATTGCTTTCTTCTACTTCTACTTTTCTTCTGTTATTAGTGGATTCCATATAATGCCAAGGCCTCCCAATACACCTTTTGCCTCCCTGAATTGTCCCTTCCATTGCCTCGAGTTGTCTATTCTTTTCTTTCCTTCCTCTTTGCTCCATTTGGTTTCCTGAATTAGAATTATGTCAGCCTTTGATTGGTCAATTTGGCTCTTGACCATGCACCATTTTTTAGGGGCATTGATGCCCCTGAAATTCCATGTAATGGTCTTCATTAGCCACTAGGAAGGAGTACATGCTTCCCAGTCTTGAGTTTCCTTTTCCCTATTGCATTGGTTGCGATTTCTAGCTTAGCTTTGTTTGATTTTTGTCCCCTTTTACCTTTCCTCTTTATGTTTGGTTTTTTTATTTTTGATTGGGACTACTCAAGCATCCTTTCTATCAGTTCTCCTTCCTCAGCCTCCTGATCTTCCTCCTTTGATTCTATGTTCTGATCACTCCCTTCCTCCTCATATTGTGTGTTATTTCCTTCACTCTCTAGATTTTCCTCTTCATTAATTTTTGCTATTGGCATCCACTTCACTTCTTCTCCTCCCTCCTCTTGCATTTCCATTTCTGAATTATTTGTTTCTGTTGATAGCTCTTTGATATGTGTGTTAATGTCTTTTTGAAGTTCCTTTGCTTTGTCTAGGAGGGTATTTAGGTCTTTCTCTTCCTAAGATGTCGCCTCCTTTGAATGTGCTAGTACTGGTTGGAATTCCTCTATTCTACCCTGCCTTTCCCATTCCAACATTCTCTTTTTAGACCCTGACATCTCTTTATGATTTGATCCCTCCCAGGTTCAGGCTTGATCCTCCTAAGCTGTATTTCCTCCCATCTCTCCATTTCCCATTTTTGCTTCACTATTTTCCATCCCCTTTTTAGAGCAGCCTTCCTGGATTGACTTTCTGAAAAGACATTTCCTCGTGCGTGCTCCTTCACACTTCTATTTTTTGCTGCCAGCTTCCATACTTCGTCAAGATCTCTAGGTTTTTGTAGATTCCAACCCCTTCTACTATTTCCACCATAATGTTGGCTTATGCTTCTTCACTGCCATTTACAAAATCTTTGTCTACTCCTAAGCATACCCCTAATGCATCCCCAATTTTCACCATAGCCTCCACATTCTAGTACTCTAATGGGAGCTCCACCAGTTTGATCCATGCAGGGTTTTTTTTAATGGTGTAATTTCATGGATCAAAATTTGATTCCCAATGTAGATAGTGAAAACTATAGCCATTAAAAAAAGGGGTTTTACATACACAATTTCCTGTTTCAAATTTAGGTATATGCATTTTATGAGAAAGAAGTTTGGTAATTGGTGAATGCTTACCCATTCTTGAAGTTGCTTTGCCACCAAGCCTTAATCTCCTCCTTAGGGCATCCCAAGCCACACCATTTAGTGAATAATGCTCTGTCTTTTAGCCTAGTTATCCTTGCTTCTATCGCTTCTAATGGCATTGCATACAACTTACTCCCCCACGACCTCATGCTATCTTCCACATCTTTTCCTTTCCATTTTCCCTAGAATTTCCTCCTTCTCATACCTCTTATCTCCAAATTCGAATCCCTTGGGTTCATCCTTTGTCTAGCTTGTGTCCATCCCACTCCTTCTGGCATTTCTTCACTCCATGGTTTTTTTTCCTCTGCTCTTTGAATTAGGGTTTTCAGAGCCTTTCACTTTCTAGGTTTTGCTGGTACGCCTTGGGATCCTGGTCTTCTTGCTTCTCCAATTTGATGCCAATGCATTTTTAGGGCTTCTTTTTTCCCAAAACCACCCATGCCCATTTCCTCGCAAGTTCCTTCCTTTACCACTCCTTGGCCATCTATTTGGCTTTACTCTTGGATCTGATGCCTTTCTCCATTTGTCACCCTAGGATTTCTAGCCTGACTGGTTTTGGTTTTGTGATGCAGGAGCCTCTACCTTGCAATAATATGGGTATCATTTATTCACCTAGTTTCCATTCATGAAGACTCACTGTGCAGCATGCACGAGCCCATCTGCTCTACCTCCATATGTGTCTTCTTTCCCTAATTGGTTGTCCTCCTCAATGTCTCCCAATGCTTCCTTTCTAGATTTCTTGCACTTTTTCGCTTGGTTTCGCCACCTTGCGCCATTTTTCAACCCCTATAATTAAATGGATAATTTAAGTTTTATTTTATTATTTTAATAGAGTGAATCCAAATCTCTATAAAATATCTAATTCATTTTTGTGGGATTTTCTTTAATAAAAAAATAATAATTGCATACATAAAAAAATCAATCTTAAAAAAAATATAAAAAATAAGTAACATTTATTTATTTAGAAAAATTTAATGAAATGATTTTAGAAAGCAAAAATTGAAAAATCATTCTTAAAAAAATGGTTTACCTTACGTTCCTTACAGATTCATCAATAACACTCCAAACTTCTTAGCATATTATGTTTTAGAGAAATATTTTTTACAATTTTAAAAGTTACATATTTAAAATGTTCAATTTTAAAAAAATAAATTATAATTGAAGAGCATAAAATTTTAATTTTTAATTGGTTAAAAACCAACTTATTAATAACTAGTTAACACAATGATTGAAGAACTCATTAGCAAGTACTAATAATAACAAGGTCGTGATGTTGTGAAGTTCTTGCCAAATGTTGGTAGATTAGTTTTGTTCTTTGACTTGTATTTATTAAGTAGTTGTGTTTAAGCAATAAGATACATAGCTCCTTCTATAATGACAGGCAAATAGATAGACTATGTTGTTGATGGAAAAAGCAAATAACATTTTGGAGAATTCATAAGTTGACAGGGAGAACTTTCAACCAAATTTAACCATGTTTTATCATATTATATATTTTTTAAATGGAAGGGACTTCCAATAAATCAATGTTGATTTTTAATTAAGGAGTAGCTTGCAAGTTGAATACATCACCCAAGAAGATACCATAAATCTCTTGTATTTTCAACAACTTACTCTAGATTAGATCTTGTTTTTGCATATTTATCAATTATTTGCATTTCCTATAGTCAAGCTAATAACTTTCTCTAGATCATAGCTTGATTTTGCATACTCATCAATTATTTGCACTTTCCTACATCCAGTGCAATAGTTTTTGCATATTCATAGAATTTGTACTTTCCTAAATTCAGTGCAATAATTTTTGCCTATCAATTTCAAAGTCAGTTCTTATGTCTGAAACTATTCAAAAACTTAAATAATAATTAGGAAAAAATAATTAACAATATAGCAAGCTGTATCACTAGATTTAAGCTGAAGGTACGCCATGGAAAAAAGCTATTATATAATAAAATGAAATAAAATACTTCAATAAATTCCAATTCACATAATAAGGTTTGCAATAGAAGAAAGTACTTCATTGTAGTGTCTCTTCTTCTCTAATTATTTTTCTTTGGTAAGTAAACAAAATTTTTAAAACTACTTCTTAAAATAAATAGCATAAGTGTACATCATGCCTATATTTTAGCTTACCATAATAATAATCTAAAAATAAAAATATATAAATTCCTATGTTTATTTACTTACCATAATAATAATCTAAAACTAAAAGTTTGTGTTGAGATAATTATATTATTATTTAAGCTAAGAAAAAAAATGATAGCATATTTACTTATCTTTATGTTATCTCATTATACTCAAAATGATACTTTAGCTCTAACAAGATATTTAAGCATCTTGATCATGCCATGATCTGGGCTCAATCTTTCTTCTCTTTTGACAACTCTTTGCTTCTAGTTAAGCCATTAGTTGATGTGACATTATCAAATTATTTCCCCATTTCTTTTCGCATTGAATGGGAGACAAGACAGCCTGAGACCTGTAAGACGCAACTTTTTTTTAACATGTCTCTGCTTTGTCATCAACCCACATTGTCCCACATTCGTAGGGTTTGGAATTTGGAGTGTAGGCCACCTCATAATACAGGTTGGATTAATTGGTGGAATGATGCTATCACTCGCACGACTACATTTCTTTGCATTTATGGGCGCCAGTTGACCATTTTTTTTGATTGTCTTATGAGGCTACCACTATCGACCTACACTCAGCTATTGAGGCTCTAGCGGCTAGCCCTTTCTCCCCATCATTACAAGTTAGGGTGGCAGAATTAAGACAAAAAGAAAGTTGCAGATAATTATGCTGCCAAAGATGTGCAAATCAAAGCCAAATTGCACTGGTCAAAAATTAGCGATCATGCCTCCAAGGAGTTTTTCCTGGCCCTATGTGCCAGACACTCTTCTCTTGGTATCAAAAAAATTAAAGGAACCCAGGTGATTTCTAAGCTACTTGACATTCTCCAGGCCTTTGTTCAGCATTATGAACAAATTTTCACTGCTCAGGAGTATATGCTAGAGTGACAACAAACCCTTCAAGATTGTCTTGCTATTGTGCAAAATAGGCTATCTTCAGCCCAAAAATCTTTTTGCAAGCAATTGCTCACTATTGAAGATTTGAAGGAAGTCATTCATACCATGGTAGATGGCAAGGCCCCGAATGTTGATGGTTTCCCTTGTGAATTTTAAAGTCTCTCTTGAGGCTTTTCATTCCAAAACCATGGGTAATATAATTAATAAAGGAAATATTAAATTCATACCTAAGCCTAGAGATCCCAAGGATATCTGCAACTGGCAGCCTATCACACTACTCAATGTCTCCTACAAAATCATAGCTAGAGCTTTGGCTTTGAAGATCCACCATCTTTTGCCTCAGATTGTGCGTCTAGAGCAAACTAGTTATATTAAATCCAGATTTATTCTGGATAACATTATTTTTGTGTGGGAAGGTATGGAGTGGGCCAGGCGTTCAAACCAGAAAGCCATTTTTCTCAAAATTGATTTTGCTAAAGCTTATGACCGCATTGAGTGGCCTTTCATTCTTGCCATGTTGAAAGTCTTAGGGTTTGGGGCCTAACTTCATTTAGGTTGTCCAAATGCTTTTCTCAGACACCTCTACTTGTATCACCATCAATGGCCACCAATCTTTTTCCTTTGGTTTATTCCACTCCATTCGGCAAAGATGCATGCATGCTCCTTCTCTTTATGTGCTTACTGCCGAAGGATTTGGCTATCTACTGGTCAATGTCGTTTCTCAACAACGTGTTAGAGACATTTCCCTGCCTAACTCCTAGGCTCCACTTGTTAATGGCCATTTTGCTGATGATTCTTTCCTCACCCTTCTAGAGGAAGAGAATAATATTAAGGTGACTCTTGAATGTCTTAACATTTTTTGTCTTACGTCTAGCTCTTCCATTCAATGGCATTAAACTTTGTGCTACATGCAGTCTATTCTGCCCACTCCTCACTGGTTTCAGTAGTATGACTAGAATTGGATTGGGCTATGGGGAATCTTTTAATTTTTGGGCATTCCCTTCACCTTCTAGGCTTCTCCAGCTGAGTTGTGGCAAGCAGTTCTCTCAAGGATTGAGCAAAAGTTGGCCTATTGGATTACCAAGCCTCTTTCTTTGGCAAGGAAATTCCAAGTGTGCTCTAAGATATTGGTTGCTACACATGTTTATTACTCCTCTTGTTGGGCTCCTTTGAAATCTTCCTATGCCAAGCTTGAAAAACTACTTCGATACTTTTTTTGGGCCTCTGTGGAGTCCCATAGAGGGGTTCACCGCATTGCTTGGGAGTTTTGCTGCCAACCCAGAGACTCTGGAGGGCTTGGTCTACTCTCCACTCAACGACAAGGGACT
>VDFB02066515.1:0-49818 GCA_007258455.2 Sequoia sempervirens
AATTTTATTTTGACCGTTTGATTAAGGATTTTTCCCTAACCCTAATTAGGGATTCTCAGGTTTAATCTGGATCATTCATTTTAGGTTCTTGTCATTGATTTATCTCGTCCGTCCGTTCGAAATGGCCTTTTCTATAAAATGCCATCTTTTTCTTACTTTTCGACACACATTTTTGCGTAATTACTATAGGCATTTATTTACTTTCACATGTTCATGGTCATAGGAAATTTTAACATTTCAATATTGGTTTTAGACATAGGCATTGGCAATAGTCATAGGTATATCAAATCCTTCAAATCTTGTTGTAGGACTTAGGCATTTCTAGATTGCTCAAAGACGAATCTGAGGGCAACATTCTCCAGCCAGCAAGAAGGTGTAATGAAGGTCAATCATGGAAGATGGAGAATGCAGGTGATATAATTGCCTTTTACTTTCATTGTATTCCTTTGTACTTCGTTATTTCAATAGATTTTAGTGTTATTGATCTAACCATCTAACAAATCTGATTTTTCCCTTGATTACATTGGTGAACCCGAATTCATTTTCTTGTTTCCGTACAATTTTTTGTTGTTTTCTATTGTTTTGAAGGTACAGGTACGGATTGACGCAACTGTTTTTAAAAACATCATGATGTATTTGATGCGTCGTGACGCATCTACTGACAGAAGAGTTGCAATCGCTCTGACAAGCCGCAACTGATGACTAGAACGACGCATTTGATCTTCCGAGCCGCATTCGAAGACCCGAACGACGCATATGCCTTGTCGAGTCGCATCTGTCTGGTAAATTTTTTCTTTCAGTTTTGAGGTTCTAATTTTTGGATTTGAAGCTCTTTCTGGTTTCTGGTTTTTTTATTTTCTATTCTTCTGTGTTTTTTTTATTCCTGCATGTTGGCTAGATTAGATTTTTTTTGTGTTACTAATCTTTTCTTGTAGCGTGTGGCGATTCTCATTTGTGTGTCGAAGACTATTGCATAAGAGACTACTAATATTCATTGTTTGCAGATTCGCATGTCAAAGAAGGAATAAACAAAACTTTGTGCTTGTTTTTCTTAGATTAGCAAACATTTGAATTTGGTGCATATAAAATGAACTTATGTCTTCTATGCTTGATTGTGGTTGCGGAATGGTAGGTGAGTATGCTCTCACTTGGTGAAAACCTTGTGATCAGAAAACCAGACCCATTCTAATCTGTTATTTACCCTGACTTGGTATATCAGAGTATCCTCTCCCCTCGCGCTTTCAAGCGATCTTGGGTGTAAGAGAAACGGTTACCAACTCTAGAAATTGGGCCTGCCTGGGGATTTCATCACCCCAACATGACTCAAACCGGCAACGGAGCTAAAGCCAAGCTACCCCTGACTGGTATATAAATGTAAACCTTAAGGGAAAACCTAAGGTTGCGAGTGCGGATGTGTCATACGGACGGAGTTGTACTCCCTTAAATCATGTTGAGCTTAACCTCTTCAGGTTGGAGTGCCACCTTAATGGTGATTAATCTCTTGCCCCATGTATGGCCACTCAAACGGGGGTCCTGAACTAAAAACTCTTGTGTAGTAAGCCAAAATCCTTCTATTTGCTAGCGCAGCACCGGTTGGTGTGAAGGCATCCACACCTTCGCAGTTTGTAGTAGAGGTGATCAGCTTGCCATGGGAGTTTCATGGGGGTTGGAAGCTTGGTTGGCCTAAGAAGAGAGTGCACTGTAAGGGGAACCCATGCAGCCAAGCTTTTGAATTCACACACTATAGATATGCGGTTACGTGGAATCTAGCAAATATTGTCATGGCCTAACCTAGGATCGTGCTTATCTGATGTGTGTTTGGTTACTTTACTTTTCAAAAATGTTGTGTTTGTCAAGTGTATTCTGGTTCTGTCACAACTCAAACAAAACATTCATCAAACAAGTCAAAACTTCCATCAAAACAGCACGAAAATCATGTTGAAACTAAACTGAGTCGCATCTGTCAAACCGCAAGTGATTTTCTGCTACGCAACTGATCTGTTAAAACGCATCTGAAACCTATAACGACGCATTTGTAGGCGTCGTGACACATTTGTCAACTTAAAAGCCGCATATGCTAAATCAAGCCACATTTGACAGTCTTAAAGCCGCAATTGCAAAACTGAACCGCATTTGCCAAACTGTGACGCATTTGCTAAACTGTGACGCATTTGCCTGTCAAAATTTTAAACTTCAAAGTCGAAACCTGAGGTCTTCAAATTGTCAACCATTTGTCAAACACTGTCACCAAGAAGACTCTATCAGAAACCTAACTTGAAATTGCTCAAAGTCTTATCTATTAGCTTGCATTAGTCACCATAGGTTTCATACCTCATTCCTTTTCATTGCATATACTTGGCATTAGACTATCCCTAGGTTCACATCTTGCATACTTAGGATTAGGAAAATCTTAAGCACACCTTTGCAAAGTCATTGTTTTCAAAATTAGACCCTCTTGGACCAAGTTATCAAACCTCATTTTAGTCATTGTCCTCTTTTGTGAGATTCTTCCAACTCAAAAGTCTAGTTGGGGAGACTCACTAGTCATTTAGACCTAGTCAACTTGTCATTTCCAACAAATTCCTTTAGCAGTCAAAATTGAAAACAAAGTTCGAGCTTAGAAGTGCTTAGATAACCTTGTCTTACATTGCATACAAATTGCATACCTTACTCACGAAAATCCAAAAACATTAGTCATTCTAGTGGTCATCTTCAACCATAGACCTCACATAGTGTCATACTTACATTTAGTTATCATCCCCTTTTGAGCAATCTCATTTATTATTGAAACCAGAGTTCAAAAACAAAATAGACAAATGGAAAACTTTAGGCAAGAACCCCCGTTTACTGTCAACAGTCCTCCACATGACTCAAACTGGACCTTGTACGACCCATTTTCCAACTTAGACAATCAACCTCCAGTGACAACACAATCCTCATCAAACAGTACATTTGAAATCTACTTGCAAAGAGATGAAAATGGTCAACTACTTCAAGAACACATAGAGGCATTGACACAAGACCCAGAGGCCTATCAGATGGCTGAAGCAATAGCTCGTCAGGACAGAGACAGATTCGTAGCTATGCTCTTGAGTGAAGGAGCTAAGTTACCACAAGGATTTGATGTTAACACACTAAATTTGACACTTCATGACCCTAATGCCAACAATGCAAATAACATGTCACATAGTGGTCAACTTTTAAATACTACGAGCAATACTTCCTTTGAGACCACAACGACAATAAATACCACTCCCAACATCCCAAACATTTCCAACACAATAAATACCACATCTATTGGGGGATCACAATCACCCACAATATCCACAACACTACCCCAATCGGATGGAACCACTCTTGGCTCCTCAACAACATGGGAAAATTATTCCAATCCTCTTTTTACCGCAACAGTAAATACCACAGGGGCATCATCAAGTCACCATAATCCCCCCTTGACAACTACATCTACTACCATGAACACAACTTCGACAAATCCGTTCAGTAGTATTTCACAAAATCCTCCGAGAGGAGCCACAGGACGTATCTTTATCCAAGGACAACAACAAAATGTTAACACGACAACATAGTCAAATGTCATTGCCTCCCAAGGTACAAACACAAACGTCCCCCTTATAGAAAAACCAAAAATTTACACAAGGTGGCCAAGTAACACAACCCATGACATCATTGACACACCATAACAGTCATGGTCACAACATCCCCCAAATAACGACACACATGGTTGGGGGACACATACCAACATATTCATCCAACATTCATACTCATCAACACACACCCAATCATAACTTCCAATACCAACAACACACATCATACGTACCACAACAATCCATACCACCACAATACACCAACATTCATGCACACCAGATAGGAACACATGGTGTGCCAAGCAATCCAACATACGGAAACGTAAACGACCCTACCATAGATGAACTCAAAGCAAGAATGAGGGATATGGAGAAAACTATGCAAAACATGTACATTTCAGGCAGGAAATCAGAAATATCATATGACCTGGATGTATACCCATTTGACACGAGCTTATATATGCCTGCATTTCTGCCAGGATACGTGTCACCCAACTTCACAAAATATAGAGGCAAGACAAATCCCATTGAACATGTTCGCGAATTCGCAACCAACTATATGGATATCGCCTACGAACCAACATACTTGATGAGACTTTTTTCCAAAAGTTTGGCGGGTCAAGCCCTTGAATGGTTTTCAACTCAAAAGGATATCCAGACATGGGATGAGCTCAAACGAAAATTCATAAGAAATTACGCGTACAACATTGACATGGATACCTCTATCACTAGCTTGTGCAATCTCACGCAAGAAGACTCTGGTGAGACATTTATTCCATTCTTTCAAAAATGGAGAAGCCTTGCTAGTCAATGTCACATTGACATTCCTAAAGGGGAAAAAGTCGACATGTTCGTCCAAACACTCCTAGGGCCCCTAAAATTCGCATTGCAAATACATTGTTGCACAAACTTCACAGAATTGGTCGAAAAGGGAGTCCAGATTGAAAAAGCCCTTATCGCAAAGGGAGAACTGAGATATGGTTCCAAAAACACGAATGTCAATCCACCCGCTGACAAAAACAAATATTGGGTTAAAAATAAGCATGTTACAAATGACGGTGTTGTTGATGCCAAGACTGCAAACACCGTAGGTCCTGTATTGGCCCTAAAAGGGGTTCAACAACAAAACAGACCAGCAACGACACTGACACCTCCTCCCAATACTTCTTCAAACAATCAAAGCGGTCAAAACAGTCAAGGACAATATTGTAAAATGAGGCAATTTCCTAGGGGTCGCACATACACTCATTTGGGTGAACCCATTGAAGAAGTCCTTAAGAAATGCATCTAGCATGGGGTCATCACACTTCCGAAAATAAAACCATATGACCCAGGACAATTCAAACCAGCATGGTGGAATGACAATGCACTTTGCGAATACCATCGAGTAAAAGGGCACACAACCTCCAACTGTCGACAACTGAAAAACATAATACAGGACCTTATCAAAAATCGCACCATCGAGGTAAGTGGATCGCAATTCACTTCCAACTCAGATCACACTATCCACAAGAATCCACTGCATGATCATGGTTCTCATAATGCTTCCACTTCAGGTTCACAGAACCAAGCTAACTTCGCTCGAGCTAAGTACGATTATTCTAGTGGACCAATAATAAATAATGTCAGAACTGACGATGAGTACATCAATACCATTATAGTCAAGAGAGCACCACAGTGTGATGCTACTACACGAAGTGGCAAGGTTACTATAGCTGGTCCACCTCCCCCTAGACAAGCCAAGATCACTATACCGGGCCCGTCAGTTAAACAACCACAACCTGCTAAACAACCAAAACCTGTCTCAACCCCACAATAGTGGAAACCCAAGAGTCAGTTCGACCTCATTGACCAACTAGGAAAGACTCCCGCACAAATATCTCTCCTTGAGCTGCTTCGTATCTCTCCTGCGCACAAAGAAATCCTAGACAAAACTCTCCTAGAGTCGTCGGTCCCTAAGGACATCGATGTCAATCAGTTTGAAACTATGGTGGGATATCTCACCATGCCGCACCATGTCACCTTCTCCGACCAAGACTACTCATCACATAAAACCAACCACAATGATGCATTACACATAGAAACTTTTGTCCACAAGCACAAAGTTAGACGGGTTTTAGTAGATGGCGGAGCAGGGTTGAATATATGCTCCCTCAAATTGGTTAAGGCTCTTGGGTTCTCTGATGCGTGTGTAGACCCAACGAAAAGCATAGTGATCAAAGCATACGATGACGAGGAACACTCTTCATGGGGTGTTATCTCTCTCCCTATCAGAGTGGGACTGGTCATTGTAGACATAACCTGCCAGGTCCTGGATTTGGAACTACCATATAACATTTTACTTGGCCGTCCATGGATCCATGCATTAAAAGTTGTTCCATTGGCATACCACCAATGCCTCAAGTTTTCTTTCGATGGCACAGAAGTAACCATATACGGAGACCCCGACCCTTTCCAATATTGTACCAACTTAAGGGGTATCTCCAAAAACTGAGTACCTATTAATTGAGAAGCACCTGGCTCCTCGTCGTCCAAATACATCAACCCTTCCACGCTCATGTCATCTTCCACATCCGTTCCATCCATGTCTTTCGTCGTACCACCACCTTCCACCAACCCTAAGATTGAACCAACTGTCAAAATCCAGGACCTCGGCTGCGGAGAGTTCAAACTAAACACAACATACAGCATAACTACAATACCCACTCCTCCAAAGATATATGGTCGGCCATGTTTCAGAATGGAACCTCAAGAAATTTTCAAAGTTCCACTGAATACAGTTTTTATCAAGTGGGGAGACATGAGTGATGAAGACCTTGTTGACATCATAGGATGGATCTATAAGGATACAGTCGCATTACCTCCATTACCAGTTCAAAAATATGGCAAGGGTTACAACATCATGAAGGCTAAAGGCTACAATGGTACTAGTGGCCTTGGAAAAAATAAAAATGGTCGAAGGGAACCCATAGAAACTTTTCAAACTCTGAAGTATCTTGGATTAGGGTTTGGGTCACCTGACAATGACGATCGACGTACCTCTAGACTTTCAAATGAGCGAGTACATGCTTCTGACAGTGTTGAGACTACTAGGGAAACCCTCACCGAAACAGACTCCCATGAGTGGGAATTTGGCTCAGAACGATCCCTAAGTGACTATTGTCTTGACGATTTTTTTGTCGAACCAGGGGAACTGACCTCTGAACAACAATTCTGGAAAACATTCAAAATTGAACAGGCACCAAACAGTCAAAGTCCTACTACCTCCTCCCATGCCATACAACACCCGTCATCTGAACCCCATCAGTCTAATCAATCCAATTAGTCTAATCAGTCTAAAGAGTCAGACGACATTGATAACCAGGACTCTAAAACCTTCACTCCTTATTACGACAACGAATATGACACTAGTGAAGGAGAATATTGGATAGAGTCCGATGTAGAGTTGGATGATGATAACCTCATATACAACATCACTGAATCCATTTGCATGCTATCCGCATCCTCACCCTAGTTCACTAGCCTTGACGATGGCATCTCCTTAGTTTACCCTGAATTAGTCGATTGGGACCAACAAGGACCGCCAGTTCTGGACACATTTCAGAATGATGAGGTAATTGCCGAATTCATGGGACTACGAGAAGGCATACCCAGTGGGGACCACAAATCAGGATTTGCCATTGATTTAGACTGCACGGCATACTTCGGCAAGAATGTCCAGTCCTCTAGTCACAAAAGTAAAAATAAAATAAAAAATGAAACATCTCTAGGTGAAAACCAAAAGGCACCTCTTGACGATAAAATAATAAAAATAAAGGACGAATCTGCAGGTGAAAACCTCTTTGAGGCGCCCAAAGATGGAGGACTGGACTTTCTCCCCGTACAACAGGAGAAATCGGCCATGCTTATTGAGGACACAATAGAGGATAACATTTCAACTGCAGAAGACCCCAAGATGGTCCTATTTGCGGCATCATTGACTGATGAAGAAAAACCAGAATTTCATAAATTCTTTGCAGAACGGAAAATCAACTTTGCATGGTCCTATGCTGACATGCCAGGATTGGACCCAAAACTGGTTCTGCATCATCTGCCACTATTACCGAATGCTAAACCAGTCAAGCAGAAGTTGCGCAAAATGCACCCTCAAGTTGCTTTATAGGTCAAAGCCGAGTTAAAGAAATTACTGGATGCCAGATTCATAAGGTCTATAGATTATGCTGAATGGATTTCCAACCTAGTGCCGGTGACAAAACCAAATGGGTTGATTCGGGTATGTATAGACTTTCGGGATCTAAATAAAGCATGTCCAAAGGACGACTTTCCTTTTCCCAACATTGACATCATAGTTGACCTAACTGCAGGACATGAGATGCTATCCCTCATGGATGGTTTCTCTGGCTATAACCAAATCCGCATTGCTCCTGAGGATCAGCACAAAATAGCATTTACTTGCCCATGGGGTACATACTGTTGGAACATCATGCCCTTTGGTCTCAAAAATGCAGGTGCCACATATCAAAGGGCTATGACTACGATCTTCCATGACATGATGCACAATATAATGGAAGATTATGTAGACGACCTGTTGGCAAAATCAGCAACTAGGAAAGATCATTTGAAGGTACTCGACAAAAATTTTAAGAGACTTGAAGAGTACAAAGTTTGGCTAAACCCTAAGAAGTGTGTTTTTGGGGTCACATCAGGAAAACTACTGGGATACATAGTCTCCCGAAGAGGCATAGAGGTCGACCCAGCAAAGGTCAAAGCAATCATAGACATGCCTTCACCCAAAGGGATCAGTGAACTCAGAACTCTGCAGGGCAGAGTACAATCTATTCACCGTTTCATAGCCCAATTGGCAGATAAGTGCCACCCATTCCAGTATCTGTTGTGCAAAAGTGTCCCCTTTGTATGGACGGACAAATGTCAAGATGCCTTCCAACAAATCAAAGATTATCTGCTGTCAACACCAGTCCTCATGCCACCCATTCATGGAAAGTTGTTAATTCTATACATCTCAACTACTAGTTTAGCACTGGGGGCATTGCTGGCCCAAAATGATCATGAAGGAAAAGAAAGAGCAATCTATTACATCAGCCGCACACTAATAGGCTATGAGTTGAATTATACATACATTGAACGTGCATGCTTCGCTGTTGTCTTTGCATCCCAAAAACTAAGACACTATTTGCTCAGTCATCAGACACAACTGGTTGCCAAGATTGATCCGTTGAAATATTTACTAAGTCGAGCAGCATTGACAGGCCGGTTGGAAAAATGGGTCATGATACTAAGCGAGTATAATATACAGTATGTTGAGAGTAAGGCAATAAAAGGGCAAGTAATAGCAGATCAACTGGCGGATGCACCAATTCAAGCCACTCATCCATTGGTAACTGATTTTCCTGACGAGTCCATTTTTCATGCGGAACCGGCAGCACCATGGAAGCTATATTTTGACGGGTCTCATACTGGTCATGGCTTAGGCGCTGGAATCTTGTTCATCACACCATAGGGGGATTCAATTCCCAAGTCATTCAGGATCGCTTTCCCTTGTACAAATAATATTGCCGAATATGAAGCACTAGTCACAGGACTCAAGTTGGCAATCAAATGGAAAATTCAGACATTGCTTGTATTTGGGGATTCCCAGCTGGTAATCAACCAAGTAAATGATGACTATGAAACAAAGGATGAGAAGTTGCTTCCCTACAAGAGGATGGTGGATAGTTTCCTGACAAACTTCCAATTGATTTCTTTTGAACAAATCCCCAGGGCACAGAATAAGGCAGCTAATGCAATGGCTACTATTAGTTCTCTCTTGGACATCCCTAAAAATGTGTCACAATTTGAGTTCTTAGTAGAGCAACTTTTGATACCAGCATATGATATCCCAGAGTCAGAAATGGTTTGCGAACTTGTTGGTCCCAATTCTCCTTGGTATCAGGACATTTATGACTACCTAAAGTCCCAAACCCTTCCACTGAACCTATCAAATAACCAAAGGAAGTATTTCATTAGGAAATCTGCAAGGTATGCCATTGTCAGTGACACCCTATATCACCGTAGTTTTGACAATACCCTCCTTAGATGTCTTGACACCGACGAAGCATGTACGACATTACGAGAAGTACACGATGGTATATGCGGATCTCATTCGAGTGGTCCTACTTTGGCTAAGAAACTAACGAGACTTGGATATTATTGGCCGACCATGGAAAATGATACAATTGAATATCTCAGGACTTGTCGCAAATGTCAAATACACAGTGACTTGGTCCATGCTCCAGCACAGGAACTCTGGCCGATTACTTCTCCTTGGCCCTTCGCTCAATGGGGACTCGACCTCGTGGGTAAGATTCATCCAACCTCATCCAATGGCCATAAATTCATTATTACCGCCACTGAGTATTTCACAAAGTGGATTGAAGCCATTCCATTGACATTTATTACCGGCAAACAAATATCAAAATTCATCCTTAATTACATCATTTGCCAGTATGGCCTTCCGCAGTCCATCATCACTGACAACGGACATTCATTCAAAAACCAAGACGTACATGAGTTATGTGAATGATTCCATATCCAACACCACTTTTCATCCCCATACTACCCACAAGGAAACGGCCAAGCTGAGGCGTCGAATAAAACCATTGTCAAGATTCTCAAAAAGATGGTCAATGACGCTGGCCACGACTGGCACATACAACTTAACCCTGCTTTGTGGGCTTACCGAACTAGCATTCGTACACCTACAGGAGCTACCCCATTCGCTCTAGTCTTCGGCGCTGAAGCCATCTTACCCATTGAGGTCGAAATTCCTTCGCTACGAGTCTCCTTGAAGGGTCTAACTAATGAAGAGGACTACCGACAATCACGCTTGCATGAGCTGGAAATGCTGGAAGAAAGAAGACAAAACTCACTGAATCATCTCCAAGCATATCAGAACCGCCTTTGTCGCAGCTACAATAAAAAGGTTATGGTCAGAAAGTTTGACATTGGCGACCTAGTTCTCATGCAGAACCCAAAGAACCAAGCAGATAGAGAAAAGCCAGGAAAATTTAAACCAAACTGGCTAGGTCCATATATTATCATATCTTCTTTTGGTTCTGGGGCATATCAATTGGCAACTCCAGATGGGGAACAGTTGACTGAGCCCATCAACAGTTTACATCTCTGAAAGTTCTATGCATAGCATCAGAGGATGGAGCTAAAAACCATAAAATACAAAAAAAAAATTGAAAAATGATAAAAATCGTCACCTTGATGAAAACCTGGCAAACAGGCATCTTGGTGACACCAAAAAAAAGAGAAAATAGTAAAGAGAAAAATGATTCGTTCAATAGTGGAAACCTGGCAAACAAGCACTTTGGACAAGTACCATGGTGAAAACCTAGAAAACAGGCGCCATGCGTAATCAATCATTGCTCTGCCATCTACTGTCACTTTGTCTAACTTGGCCTAGGATGAAAGGTATTTTCTGCCATTATTCTGCAAATCGCTATCACATCCTACCCTACCTATCATAGTAGATAAATGATTGACATCAAGTCCTGACAACTGTCCATCTAGCAAGTCAGTAGCATCCCATCCTTATTCCTTGCAAATGGCTAAACCTGACTGGGGGCAAAATGTTTATCATGCAAGTGCAGTGGATGTCACATATGATCACAAAAACATCATAAAAAGTCTTGAAAAAAGACAAAAACATCATAAAAAGTCCTAAAAAAGACAAAAACATCATAAAAAGTCCTGAAAAAAAAAGACAAAAACATCATAAAAAGTCCTGAAAAAAGACAAAAACATTATAAAAAGTCCTGAAAAAAGATAAAAACATTGGCAAAAAAGTCCTAAACAAAGACCAAAAACATCGCAAAATGTCACGAAAAAGACCTAAAAATCATAAAATGTCCTGAAGAAAACCAATCAAAGCATCAGACTGCTCGAAGCACACAAGTACACTGTCATTTCTAGTCAAAGTCAATCGAGTCAATCAGTCTTTGTCATCTGTCTGAACTACGTTGTCTCTGCGCATTTGCTACGTAGGCAAGACTCATACTTGAGTCCCTGAGATATTAGGTCAGTCCTTTTAGGTTTGTCAAAGTAAATCATGGCGCAATCTTTGGTCATCAAGACAAATTCATTAGTCATGTCGAACTACGAGGTCTCTGAGTGTATGACATAGGCAAGGCCATCTATTGATGAGCCCCCGAGGCCGCACTGGGTCAGTCCATTAGGGTTCATGGCACCACATTGGCACACATGTCAAAAGCCTTCAATCATTTTCAACACGAGAAAACTCCTAAAACAGAGTAAGACAATCATTTATTCAACATGACAATCTCATCAGTGCATCACTCATATCATCAAAGCAATATCGGCATATAGTCAAAGGCAAGTCAAATTTGGTCAAAAAAAGTCAAATCATCATAAACCGATCAAACTGTCAAATTTCGGTTAGTCTCCAGATGAGTCCTTCTGAACGATAACCTCTGTCATTTACGCTTTAGGATGTGTCCTTCCTAGGCGTCATCATCGTCATTTGGCATTTTGAGCGATCTTCTTGACATCTAAAGATCACTCTTCATGACATCGGTATTCTTCATATGTGTCCTTCTGAAGAACCAACTCGGTCATTTATGCCTTAGGATGTGTCCTTCCTAGGCATCGTCATTATTTCGAGGTACCCCTTACGACCATTAGGGATCAAATTCTCTCGACATCGGCATTATTTAGGATGTGTCCTTCCTGAATTCACCAAGTCTCGACATTTTCCAAGGTCATCAAAACTTTAAAACATTCAAACATCTTGACATTATCAAACATGACATCTTGACATCAGAACAATGGATATCCATATGCACTTGGCAAACACTTGAAAATTGTCTTTTGATCTTTTATCATGTTATTAGTTTTTCAGCGAGATCCCACTAAGCAGGATTTAGAGAAGCAGCGACGTAGCATGACAATTGACACGCATGACTACTAGCTTCTCAGCGAGGTCCTCATTCTGGGATTTAGAAAAGCAACGACATATCATGATAGGGATTTTATTTTTGTATTTTGGCAATCATGTCACTAGTTTCTCAAGGATGTCCTGGAAACAGGATTTAGAGAAGCAACGACGTTTCATGATTTGTCCTTGTCTTTTTTCTGCTTATGGTTGATTATGACAAAAAGACTGGGGCAATCACGCTCTTGGTATTATGAGTCATGATCATCCTTGTCTGTGACTGTTTGTCTTACGTAATGATACGACCTTGCACACCTTGATCTATGTCATATCATGGTGTTTGTTGGCCATTACAATAGTTTGCCCAATGATGATTAAAGAGCAACAAATATTAAAAGTCCTACAGCAAAGTTTTGAAGGATTTGGTCTAGGAATTAACATGCATTTGTCATAGGTCTCATGTCTTCTCCTCTCACATCTGGTTGTTTTGTCTCATCAGTCTCATCATCTTCTCTCGTCCATCCCATGATGATATCCTGTGACATCCAAAAATATAAGTGCATACATGATCATATACATTGCATTAGGTCCATACATACATCATCCATAGCATTAAATCATATATACATTGCATTAGGTCCATACATGTATCATACATGACATTAAAATCATATACATAATCATCAGCATTGCATCTTTTACATAAATACATTATGCACATCATTAATATAATCATATAAATAAGCATTGCATCATCATGGCATCAAAAATCACAACATAGGCATCAAATCACATACATGGCATCATAAATTAAGCATCATACATGTCATAATACATAAAGAAAAGAGCATCACATAACACATGTAGGGCGCATCAAAACTGCATCATCATATAGAATCATCTCAAAAATGTACAAAGTCACAGGATAGAGTCAACGGATATCCCAAAAATGGAGCTTGCAGGCTCAAATAATATACATAAGTGTGTCATAATACAAAAAGGCCCTAGGGTAGGCTCTCATCATCC
The DNA here is from genome assembly GCA_007258455.2 of Sequoia sempervirens. Classification (NCBI taxonomy): domain Eukaryota; kingdom Viridiplantae; phylum Streptophyta; class Pinopsida; order Cupressales; family Cupressaceae; genus Sequoia; species Sequoia sempervirens. Next base: position 13,588 of record VDFB02066515.1, read on the forward strand.
CCTCGAGGGGAAGAATGTGGTGGAGGCAACTCTGTCACAGGCGCTGAAACAATAGGTAATCTTGTAGCAACCTCTGCCTGTGCCACTATCAGAACTGAGAAGGCAGGTGTCATCTCAACAGTATAAAACACCTATGAAGTCACTGCGGCTGGACTCTGAGAAGTAGAAAGATCAACCACTGGCAGTTGTACCTAGCCTGGCCTCTGCACGGAACCAGTGGAACCATGATTGTGCCCTGAATGGTGACTCGGAGTGTGCCTGCATGAATGGTGTGACCTGTGACCCGAAGTGTGTCCTGTAGAGGTAAACCCTCCGACACAGGTATGGCTCCTGGTACCACTGCCACTGCCTGACCTATGCCCACTGCCTGTCCTCATCTGTGGTCGGGACAAGGTAGGATCACGTCGCTCTGGCGGCACTGCCTGCTCATAAAGGGTCCTGTACTGCCCCAATCTGGTGCTCACCCTGGCAAGCTCCCGAGCCATGTCTCCCGTCGGTCCTGTGCATAAGGCCGCGAACTCTGTGCACCACTGCGCCACATCCTGCTGGCGAATCACCACCTGATCCCGCTCTACACGGGCTACCTCCAGTGCCGACTATAGGGACCTAACCTATGCCAAGCTAGCATCCAATCTCTGCTGAAGATCGGCCACTCTCTGATCTGCCATGGCATCTGGCGGTAACCCTGAAGTGGACGGTATCTCCTCCTCCCCCTCCACCATCTGCCATCTTAGAAGCCTCTCGGCCTCATCCATGGCGTCATCCTCATCGTCATCATCCTCCACCTCGGCCTCCTCCTCCTGTCCCCTCACCTCGGCCTCCTCCTCCTCTCCCCTCACCTCCACCTCAGCCTCCTCCTCCTGTCCCCTCACCTCGACCTCCTCCTCCTCTCCCCTCACCTCCACCTCTGCCTCCTCCTGTCCCCTCACCTCCACCTCCTCCTCCTCAGCCCTCCCTCCCTCTGCCTCCTGGGTTGCTCCTCCATCTCCCTCCCCACCCACCTCTGGATAGCATCTTACCACTACCTCGCCACGCCATTGCCGCACTTCGGGTGGTCTTTAACCTGGCCGCCTCGGCCTCACCGGGCCGCCTCCACCATCATCCCCACCTCCCTGCCTCCACCCCCGCCTCCATCTCCACCTCGCCTCCATCCCCACTCCTCCGCCTCCGGCCCCCACTCCGGCCTCCATCTCCACCCCCTCGGCCTCCCGTCATCTCCACCCCTCCCTCCATCTCTATCCCTGCCTCTACCTCTGCCTCTCCCTCCATCTCTGCCTCTACCACCTCGTCTGGCTCGTGGCACCCGCGGAATAACTGACCACCTATCAACTGGTGCTGGCCCGTCAGGATCTGTCAAGGGCACTGGTCGGTGTGCCTGCCACCATAGATCATATGCCGGTGTCGTACCAGGATCTGCTGCTCCTCCTCTCCAACCCCAGGCCTGGGCTACTAACCCATCTATCTGCTGTGTCGCAAAGGCCATTGGAATGGCCGGCCCCCATGCATACTTCCTGGATGACCTGGCATACTCTGCTATCCCCACAGGCACATCCTGCTGCTCTTTGAACTGTCTCAGAACACGTTGTGGGAGGTACATCTCAATGATCAGTGACGTCTGCACTGTCCTGCCAATCAGATATTTGTACTGCCTATAGAAGCTGAGGTGCTCGTCCTCATCGTCCCATGCTGCATAGTCTCTATACGGCCTCCAGATGAATGTCACCATAGTATCGATCCTGTGCTGCCACCACCCTGTCTCGCCCATATGGGTCTACTGCAATGCGCCGGCATAGTAGTAAGAGTAGGGCATCCCCTCGGCCAGCTGCGGTCTGTCAATAGGAGGGTGGAATATAGCAATGTGCTCCCATGCCCAGATCATCATAAGAGTGGTCCCACAAGAGATACTCTCTCCTCTCCTGTATGTGACATCGTGAAGCTGATGGTAAAGCGTCCCTAGCAAACAGGGACCCCAAGCATACATTTTCCTGTCCCGTCGCATGCCAACCAGGACGTCCCCCCAACCAATCAGAAATCCATGTCCTCGTCGGTCAGGAACCAAAATGCCAACAATCAGAGTCGCCAAGAAGGCATCGAAGCGCCCATAGTGATCCGCCATGAACTCCCATCGGATCTCATAGCCCTGAATCCCCAGTCCAGCACCCTGATCTTGGTAATATGCACGAAAGGTCTACTCGCCATGACGTGGATCATACACAATCTGCTCCCCTCGAATAGGAATCCAGAGAATATGGTAGACGTCCTCCAAGGTAATGGTGGCCTCACCTGTCAACAGGTGGAAGGAACAGGTCTCAAAATTCCATCTCTCACTAAACGCCGTCAGCAAACCCCTGTTCGCCTGAATGGCGGGCATGAACGCAGCATAGAATAAGCCTAGTCTCATCAATCGTCGCCGCTCTCGCGGGCCCAACTGATCAGCAAACCGAAAGGTGGTCGGTCTGCTCTCTCTAGTATAAATAGGGGCAAGCTGCCTCTACAAAAAGACGAACACTACATCAGCACTTTATGGACAATTGTAAACATCAGGAAAGCATCTAAGGTCACGCAAACATCAAAACAAGTTTTTAAGACAACAGGCAAGTGCGTCGCAAATAAGCAATTGCGTCGCGAAAATGCAACTGCGTCGTTCAAACCATCAAATGCGTCTCGACATGTCAATTGTGTCTCGAAACATCATTTGTGTCACGAAATTTGGTGAATGCGTCATAACATGACGATTGCAACATGGTCTTACAATTGCGACATTGAACATAGCAATTGCATCGCAAAATATCGATTGCGGCTTTTCAACGGTCATAGGCGACTCGATAAGTCACTTGCGTCGCACGAATTGTCAAATGCGGTGCAAACCACCGTTGCATCCGATTTTGTCTGGGCACTTGCGTCGTGACGCATCAAATGCGTCGAACGCGAAGTCAATTGCGGCTTACACGAACGCATATGCGTCATGGCTCACTTGTTGACTACCCTAAAAAACATTAAATGGCACGCAAAATGATAAAATGACAAAGAGAGTTTAAGGTACATACCACCGGCTCTAAGCCCTCTGGCCGTCTGAAGGTCCTCACGATCTCTCTGCGGTGCTCTGACACTGGAATAACCATCCTCGCTGCTGCGCCTTTCGCTCTGAGCTCTCAGGTTTCACAAGGTAAATAGTAAAAGTAAATTGACTTTTACCCCTTTGTCAACCTATTTATAAGGTCAAAATGGAATTTTTCAAACAAAGTCAATACTGGAGGCTCATTTGTACACCTTTGACTTCCTCGTAAGTTGCTTCAAACATGACAGAATCTGAAACCGACTGCGCCGTTGTTTTTCTAGTCATCAAATTGATCTATCGGGACCCTTTGCAAATTTTTCTAGCGCCGACCCAAAATTTGAAAATTTCCCGAGGGGGCAATGATACTCCGTACCCTCGCAGGGGCATATTCTTGGCTTATTTTCTTTGTCACAATGCGACAAGCGACATTATGACAAAGAGGGGCAAAATGTAGACACCTAAAAATGACCTAGGCCTGCAAGCTTCATTTTTACCACTTTCATCCTAGCATAATTGTGACATTTAATTATGTCCTTGGTCCACATTCGACTATTGATTAAATAATTCATAATTATTTAATTAATTCATGTCACCTATTCTTCACGATTATTAAATAAATAAATAAATAAATTTATTAAATACGTCATTAACTGTCTAAGTCTTTCTTTGATTAAATAAATTTCTTAATTTATTTAATTCCCCCTTTTTGCATTTAATTCTTATCAATTATTAAATAAATAAATCTCATTTATTTATTTAATACGTCACTGATTATCTTAATTAAATAAATTGATTAATTTATTTAATTAATTAGTCTCATCTTCTAAATTAAATAATTAAATTTAATTATTTAATTTCCATTTTAATATTCTTCTCATTTTAAATAAATTAAATTATTTAAAATGTCATGTCAATCTTAACTGTCAGTCCTTTTTGATAAATAATCTGAAAAGATTATTTATTATCTCTCAAAATCCATAATTTGAATTATTTTAATTCAAATTGGTAATTAATCTTCTAAAAATCAAGTATCGGGTTCTTGATTTTCCAAATCGAATCTTCAGTCCACATCTTATCTTGATTTTTCGAATCTCACAAATCAGGCAATCTTATCTTCTTGATTTTTTGAAAATCTTTATTTCTTTAATTAATTTCCTCATTTATTCTTCACCATCGATCCGATTTTATTCTGACCATTTGATTAAGGATTTTTCCCTAACCCTAATTAGGGATTCTCAGGTTTAATCTGGATCATTCATTTTAGGTTCTTGTCATTGATTTATCTCGTTCGTCCGTTCGAAATGGCCTTTTCTATAAAATGCCATCTTCTTCTTACTTTTCGACACACATTTTTGTGTAATTACTATAGGCATTTATTTACTTTCACATGTTCATGGTCATAGGCAATTTTAACATTTCAATATTGGTTTTAGACATAGGCATTGGCAATAGTCATAGGTATATCAAATCCTTCAAATCTTGTTGTAGGACTTAGGCATTTCTAGATTGCTCAAAGACGAATCTGAGGGCAACATTCTCCAGCAAGCAAGAAGGTGTAACGAAGGTCAATCATGGAAGATGGAGAATGCAGGTGATATAATTGTCTTTTACTTTCATTGTATTCCTTTGTACTTCGTTATTTCAATGGATTTTAGTGTTATTGATCTAACCATCTAACAAATCTGATTTTTCCCTTGATTACAGAATGATGTCTCTAAGCTTGAATTAGGTCTTTGTTGACTTGAATAGCTTTGATGACTTGATGACCACTTTTCAACACCTTTCTCTTTGACAAATCTTCCTACAAGACCTACAAACACACATGCAAAGAGGGGGGGAATGGTTACGGCTTAGAGTATAGGGTTTTCCTTGGTCAAACCCAACTTTGGTAGTCAAACCCTATGAAATGAAATGAAATAAGAAAGGAATGATGATCAAACAACATGCAAGTGTCATAAACTTACCAAACCCTTATTGTTGAAGTCTGAAGATATGTCAGTGGCTACTCCAAGATGCTTGATAATTGCTTGATTGAAAAATGCTTGAATGAGATGATTAAGTGAATAAGATGAATGAGGGTTAAAATGGATAGAAAAACACTTATTTATACACACTTATGCCCTAATTTCTCAAAAATACATCACAAGCTGACCTAAGGTCTTAATGAATAAAAACCCAAAAGAAATTTGAATTTATTTTGAATTTTGTGCCAAGAGGGACTCATTCGCCACCCATGGAGAATGGGTCCCACTCAAGGAAAGTAAGTGTGTGTCGGGAATTAAGTTGTCTTTAATGTTTTTTGTCAAGTTTATATTCAAAAAGACACTTAATTAAGGCCTATAAGTGCATAAAGGGGCCAAATAAAGCATAAGAAAGGTGTAATTAGTGATGGCAAGTCTAAAAAAGGCATGAAAGTTTGTTACAAGACTTTACAACACTTTAAAATAAGACTTGGTAAGGCATAAAAAGGGAATATTTAGATGAATTATAGTAAGAAGAGTCTAGAAAAGTGTAGAAATATGTTACAACACTTCACAACACCTTTACAAGACATCATAAAGTCTTAATGATTTGAATATTCAAGACCTAATGTGAATGCATAAGTTACATTACAACATTAAATCTAAGAAAAATAAGCCAAGCATCATAGGAAAAAGATATAAATGACCATGAAAATGTCAAAGATTCATTTTTCTACAGTACATTTAGCCCCCACTTTAGTGAGAGGATGAACTTGCTTCAAAATCACACTAAAGTAGCCATGCATATCGAGAGGGATCCAAATGCACTTATGCTAGCAAGATGAGACAACAACAATCAAGAGTGATGATCAAGCCCTCTGGATGAAGATCCCATGGAAAACTAAACATAATAACAAAGGAACACACATGAAAGAGAAAAAGAAAAGGAAGAGAAAAAGGAAAAGTCGGATCAAACTTCAATTGTTTGTCCAGCTAGTTGTGGATCAAATCTAGGTTGTTTGTTCGAAAAATAAAATGAATACTCACTCTAAGGTGATGAAACTCATGGTTGTCCGCTAGGTGAGAAGGCCCAAAAGTTCAAAAACATATGCTCAACTAGTATGTACTCACAAAAACATAGGTGGCTAGCCTCATAATGGGTTTCCCACTCAACCATATCAAAGTTATACCTCCTGATAACTTTAATAAAGTGCCACAAAGGAAAATGTTGTTTTGTGCTTCATGAGACAAGAAAAGCTTCATATGCTTAGAAATCATGAACAATCAGGATGGAACCACAGGCATGCAAGCTGCGTTATGCAAGGTGGCCATATGAATGCAAAATGTAAAATATAAAAATGAAAAATGAAAAATATGTTCAAAGGAATCTTGTTTAGTTCATGCCAGGCCTATAACTTAGGGAACATTATGTATAATGTCTCCAAGAGAGGACTGATCAAAGAATAGAATATTCGCAACTTAGGGGATGCAATGCATCACATTAGGCCACTAAGAGGAATGTTAATATGCTAAGATAGATCACACTTATGAAGGAAATCACACCCAATGTCATCCACAAAGTGACAAATGCATCATATAAAGTAACAAGGTTGTACTAAGAACCAAGAAAAAGAAAAAAAATGAAAATGAATAATGTCAATGTATGCCCCCACTTTAAATGAATTGCTACACACTGTTCTGTGAGCAATTACTTTAAAGTAGAAAAATGAAAAATGAAAAAAGAAACATGAGAGCCAACTTGGAAAGCCCCTATGCCAAGTCATATGTTTCCAAGTAAGGCTACATCATGTGCAAAAGAAAAGGAACAAAAGAAAGAGGGGTTGCTCACAAAAAGGAACACACCAAACACATAAGGGATCTATGGATTTGGGGTCAATATGTTTGTTGCTACAATGTTTTTATTAAAGAGCTCGAAAATGTCATCATTCCCTGAATACATAGAACTGGAAGAATAACACAAAGAGAGTGAAAACAAAAGGAAACTTTTGGGTCAACATGGAAGAGAAATAGGGCATCTCAATGCTTTGCATCGTTCCTAAAAGGAAAATACAAGTGAAAATAAAACGAAAAGGTGAAAGAAAAATGGAAAAAAAATTTGGGTCAACATGAAGGAGACATTTCGATCTCAATGCCTTGCATCATTCCTAAAAGGAAAATACAAGAAAATACAGAGTAAAAGGAAAAGGGACCTTTTGGGTCAACATGGAAGAGACATAGGGCATCTCAACGCTTTGCATTATCTCCAAGAGGAAAAACACAAAACAAAAGTGAAAGGAAAAAGCAATGTATGACATATAGAAGAATGAAGGCACAAATAGAGGAAGTGCACAAAGAGAGAGAACATTAAACACACATTGCGGGGGAACACATTACGCATATGCAATCAAAGAAAAGGATGAGAAAAAGGAAAATGTAAAAACAGGACTAGTAAGCACATGCAAGTCAGCCATCTAACATGTCATATGCCTCCCAATCATGTTTAGTGTATTGTGAGGGCGATTGACTATCTAAAGGGACAATTGCAAGTGTCAAACTAGGGGAAGTACCAGGTTCATCGCTCTGGATAGGAGATATATCAATGAAGCTCATAGATGAGGAAAAAAATGTATTTAATTCATCATGTATCTCATCATCAATTTTTGTTGTTTCTTCATTGTCATATAAGTTTATCACAATAGGAGGATGAATGGTAATTTCCAATGAAGGGTGGATTAGGAGTTGTGGCTATTGTATTGGATCGTTTTGTTGTGATGGTTGTATCATACTATCTTGTGGTGGGTTAGGAGGAGGAGGGTGGTCAGGTATTGCTTATGTCAAATGTGACTGTTGGTTTTCTTTATTTGCTTCAGATTGTGCTTGATGAGAAAGGATACTACATTGACACCTACGCTCCCTAGCACCTTGGTTTCATTTAATTCGGTTTTGATGTTGTTTAGGTGTAAGAGTGGTTTTAATTAATGTTGTTGGTTTGTCATAATCATCTTGATAGAGATCATGTAATACTAAAAATTCTTTTGTGATCGCGTTCTCACCACAGGCGAGATCTATTAGTATCCCATTGGTGGGATTATCATAGATGCAGCTGGCTATGTAAAGAGGACCATCGGGAAGTTTTTTAAGTATATCATGAGAAGAAAAAGTAATATCAAGAGATTTCTTTGCTTGGCCCTTACGAGGGATAACTTCTATCATACCCACCAATCCATCCATAGGATTAATATGGGTAACATTTGGAGTAATATCATGTTGTTCATCATTTGTATCGACATTCATCACATCATTGTTTGAAGGTTCACTAGCTTTGACAAATGAAACATTGTGTTTAGGCATGGGATTAGTGAAAAATTTAAAATTTTTATTGGGAGGGGAAACATACTTATTGCCCTGATCATTAACACCCGAAATGGATAGACGACCAGAATCAATGAGGCCTTGCAAGTTAGGTGTTTGAGATGCTTGCATTGTTCTGTGTCATGTCCATTTTGGCAATGAAAATGACAATAAGCATTTTGTTTAAATTTGGGGGGTAAAGGCTTGGTAGGATCAAGTGGTTTGACTATAGGAAAAGTGATCATTTGTTGGTGTAGCAGTTGATTCATTGTGTTATGGATAGTATTAGGTAAAGGGGTAAACTATCTCTTTGGGTCCCCATAGGTAAAGAGTACCACTGTTTTAACAGCTGCCACTTGATTATGAATGGGTTGAGTTTGTTGTGGAGGAGGGGGATTGAACTATAAGAAGCCTTTGTTTTGTTTTCTAAAGTGTCATGAGTTGTTTTGGTTGCTTTGTTCAGACTTCTCAGCTCGGCTAGAAGTAGATTTTGCATCATGACTATAACCAAGTTGTGATAGTCACAAAGGGATGTGCATAAATGCATGAAAGAAGGAAATTTAATCATGGTCAATTTATCCCAAATGTGAGTTTACAAATTTTCAATAAACATCTTTTGGATATGTGAATCAGGAACCTTGACATCTACTTGAGCATACAATGACTGATAGCGTGAAATGAAATTAGTTACTTTTTCATCAACATTTTGTTCACACCTCATTAAATCAACGATTGTCTTTTTGGGAGTCATATGGACTTGGAAATGACTTATAAAGGCATCAACAAGCTCATTAAATGAATGAATGATGGGTAAAGAGGAAAAACACTCCAAGGCAATATCCTTTAAAGTCCTAGGAAATAGTTTAGCTAACAGTTTATCGTCAAGGACAAAATCACTGCATAAGGCAGTATAGGCATTGGCATGATTAGTAGGGTCTTCTTTCCCTCCATACTTCTCAAACCTAGGCATCTCAATTCCTTGTGGCATCGATGTTCTTAATATTTCCAAAGATAATGGGCTACTACGGACATAGTAGGTGGGTGGTGCATTTTGGCTTTGGTTTATGGTGGATATTTGTTGTTGCATGGAAGAAACAATGTGAAAGAGTTGTGTTATGAGAGGATCAGTGTAAGTGGTATGAGGTAGAAGAGAGAATAGTGATGGAGTGTATGTACTATTAGGACAAGTGAAGGGGACACTAATAGGGGTGAAGGTGGTGGATGATGGAACATTCGATGCCACAAAAGAACTAGGAATGCTAGTTGGAATAGTGAAAGAAGGAGTCACATGACTAACCTATTGCATGGTTGTTGTAACTTGAGGGGTGGTATAGGTTGGTATGGATGCTACGGTTGAAGGAGGAGGAATATGAGATCCTCCTTGGCTAACCACAGTGCTTGGTGGTTGAGATGTGCTAGAGGTGGAAGAAGCATGTTTTTGATATATCTCAACAATTTTTTTCATAGCATCTAATCCTTCATCACTTTCAAGCATTCGATGGATGTTGTCTATAGATGGAATGGTAGTGGTTGGAATGTTTTCAAGACACAAGTTATGTTGGATATGTGCTAAGTCCTCATGGATGTTAACTAATTTGTCTTGCGGAAGGGAATTAATGTTTTTGTCAACGTGCATTGTAGGGGAAGGCAAAGGTGTACTAGTGGTAGTATCCATGCCTAATGTGACATTGTCAATACTAGGAGTAGGAGCTCTAGATAACCCAAGGTCCAAAACAAATGTGCTATTGTGGGAAGCCATGAGTCAGGAACTTCGCCTCACTAAAGTATTATCAATAGGGCACCAAACACTCATACAAATACCACAAAAGGCGGGGTGGATGCAAATGAAATACAAACTAGGAACAATAAAATGCAAATAATAGAAATTTTGTAAACTGAAACAGGAATGTAGTAATAGAAAATACAAATGCAGAAAATACTGTGAAAATGACAAAAAATGTTGTGCAGAAAGTGCAACTGGACTAATATGCCCAAGGTGGCGAATGAGTCCAAGGAGGAATTTTTTTGTGATTTTTCAAAAAATTTAAAGTGATTGTTATGCTTTTCTGATGCAAAACTAGGATGCAAATGCAGAATTTTAGTATTTTTAAGGTTTTGAAGTGCAAAAATGAAATCTATATGAGATATTCACTAATGCAATGTTGTAAACTCTAGGATGTAAATGCAGATGTAAATCAGAAAGATAACGTTCAATATGCAAGTTCACCAAAATGAACCATCATTTTTTAGGTGTAGGTGCTATGACTCTCTTGCTCAATTAGGGTTTTTCACCTAAAGGAGAGAGATAGACCCCCAAAATCTAGGTGGTTCACTCAAACTAAGGTAAGTACAATGAAAATATGCTTAAATGCAATGATATTAATGTAATAAACTAAAGAGATAGATTGATTATTTATACAAAACCTAAGAAATATGAATTGTTTGAAAACATACTAGTGTGATATGTAGAAATGAAGTAGAAACATAAAAAAATGAAAACATAACTTAATGAAACTGAATGGAGTGCACGCAGAGGTAGAATGTTGATGCAGGAAGGTTCTGGAATGTTTCAGAAATCACTATTGATGACCACTAGGACTCATTCACCACAAATGGCGAATCACTCTTGCTTCTGGTAAACTCTGCTGAAATAGGTTTTAGGATGTCGAGATCTAAAAAACCTTAGAAAACACTTTCTCTAGCCTAGCAGTGGGACTCATTCACCACTGATGGAAAATTAGTCCACCTACAGAAATCTACAAATTCTGAAGTCAACTTTGTGGGTCCAAATCTATACTTGTCTACTTGTTAGGTTGGTGGATTCAAATCTATAGGAAATGGGTTGAATGATGTCTCCAAGCTTGAATTAGATCTTTGTTGACTTGAATAGCTTTGATGACTTGATGACCACTTTTCAACACTTATCTCTTTGACAAATCTTCCTACAAGACTTGCAAACACACATGTAAAGAGGGGGAAAAGGTTAAGGGTTGGAGTATAGGGGTTTTCCTTGGTCAAACCCCACTTTGGTAATCAAACCCTATGAAATGAAATGAAATAAGAAAGGAATGATGAAAAAATAGCATGCAAGTGTCATAAACTCACCAAAATATTGTTGTTGAAGTCTGAAGATATGTCAATGGTTTCTCCAAGATGCTTGATAATTGCTTGATTGAAAAAATGCTTCAATGCTTAAGTGTATGAGATGATTAGGTGAATAAGAAGAATGGGGGTTAAAATGGATAGAAAAAAAGTTTTTTATACACACTTATTCCCTAATTTCCTGAAAATACATCACAATCCGACCTAAGGTCTTAATGAATAAAAACCCGAAAGAAATTTGACTTTATTTTGAATTTTGTGCCAAGAGGGACTCATTCGCCACCCATGGTGAATGGGTCCCACTCAAGGAAAGCAAGTGGGTTTCAAGAATTAAGTTGTCTTTAATGTTGTTTGTCAGGTTTATATTAAAAAATACACTTAATTAAGGCCTATTAGTGCATAAATGGGCCAAATAAAGCATAAGAAAGGTGTAATTAGTGATGAAAAGTCTAAAAAAAGTGTGAAAGTTTGTTACAAGACTTTACAACACTTTAAAATAAGACTTGGTAAGGGATAAAAAGGGAATATTTTTATGAATTATAATTAAGAAGAGTCTAGAAAAGTGTAGAAATGTGTTACAACACTTCACAACACCTTTACAAGACATCATAAAGTCTTAATGATTTGAATATTCAAGACCTAATGTGAATGTATAAGTTACATTACAACATTAAATCTAAGCAAAATAAGCCAAGCATCACAAGAAAAAGATATAAATGACCATGAAAATGTCAAAGATCCATTTTTTTATGGTATAGTAACATACAACATCAGAGTCTCACACTCCTAGAACAAAAGACACACCTTAAGAATTAAGGAGGACTATAATTAATTTTATCACTAAACTATGGTTCAGTGTCATAAAACCTATTAGTAGTGCCCAGAGTCCAGAGGGGTATTACATCCTCCCCCCTAAAACTTGGCTTACTCCTAGAAGTTACAAGGCTCAAAATGGAAACATAAACACATTAGTCCCAAAATTTCTCTACTCTATAATTGATGTACATCTTTTTTCTGAATCAGTATAATTAAAATCACTATATGGCTACACATTTGAAAGTAATATTTTCCTAACCACCTTTATTTAGAAATCCATACATCTCTTACAGTAAGATACTTGATTTTACACTAATAAATATAGCAGGTACTCCAATTAACTCAATTTTTCATTCCCAATACAAACATCTACATAATCTCATACAAGGAAAACACATCAAATGATTACTTGATATTCAAAAATACACACCATCTCATGTTTCAAAAACACAATTCAAGTTACAATTTATGATTTTCAATAACATCCAATCCATTTAAAACCATAGATTCTTAATACACTCACATTTAAGGTAGCATGGTTATCCATATTTTACATCAATATGCAACAAAATGTAAGAAATATGCATCTAACATATACTTACACAATCACATCACTAGGAAGTGTGCAACACAAGGATACACAAGGGTCCATTTGGACATCAGAAAGTGGCATACTAATCCATGATACATAATCCATGAGCCAAGAGCCAATATCCATCTCACATAATCCATACCTCACCCACAGTGGCTTGATGGTGTTAGGCCACACACACATGGTGAGACCATCCAAACAATACCACAATGACCCATCTCTTGTTGTATAATGTGGTTAGCCTCCAAGAGTTAGTCATCACACATAGGTGGGTAGTGGGTCCTAGTTATGTAACAGCCTCACATACCCCCATCCTCAAGGTTCCCTACGTCTGCTTCCTCATATACACTCACCAAGTCCACCTCATACATCCTTGCAGAGAAATCACAATACGACACATGGCTAACATTGAAAAAATAAGGATAAACTAGTTTAGCCACCAAAGTCATAAATAAATATCAAATAAAGATTCAATTTCAGCAATAAAGCAAGAGATGCATGCAATTTCAACACTAAGTCAAATGTAACCATGAGGGATACACACAAATAAGATCACAAGGTGTGGCTAAACCATCACAATCAAACATAAATAAAATTTTGGCCTTCACAATCAATAGAAAATCATCAATAACCATAAAGAAAGTCCACAATCTTTGAAATTTCACTATACAACACTATGTGACTAGTTACTAGCCACCACACAAGGAAGGAGGGAACAACGTTAGGATATAGCAGTAGCCCTCATGTGGTGTGAAGTGAGCATTCCATCCACATGGCTTAGAGTGTACTCCTTCGCTACACCCTACATCGCGTCATCACGTGGCATGGTCATATGCTAGCCAGAGAAGGCACGCACTAGTCGTATGCCACATGGTGATGTGTCTGTGGCTCCACAGAAGTAGGCATGTGCAGAACACACCCCGCATAGCGATACCTCATGGAGAAGGAAAACACAGGTACTCATCGAAGCCAGAGGTATACATGGTTGGGGCATACCCATATGCTAACCAACCCAAACATTGTTGAAAGAAAACATGAGTATCCCTCTATAGGTGTACGAGGCCCCATTATGCTCATCACACCAATAGGCTATCATAACACAATCTCATAGTGCACCTTCACATGTCTATGTACGTGGCATCGTTTCCTCGAGCCCATCTCACTACCATCAGCAACATGGCATCATCACCAGCACTATTTCAAAACATTAGTGAGGTGTGGCATCGTACCTATTGCATCATGTCAGAACATATGTAAATACGAAATCCATCTCAACATGGGTAACAAACCTCCCTCCACATGTTGGACCTCAAAATATACATATACATGGGGCCCATGGTCCCACTTGGGTTGTCCATGTAGGTCCCTCTCACCCTAGACCCCCAAGTGGTGACACATGTCATCACATAGTTCTAGTTGGGTTGTCCATGTAGGTCCCTCTCACCCTAGACCTTGGCCCCCAACTAGCAACTCATGTGGCATATCATACCTTTCGTGAAGACAAGTTAGATGATCATCCAAGAAATACCAATGATGTTGTACTCAAAACTATGAGGATTAGGCTAGCACATATGGATCAAGTACCCTGATCCATCATAAGGGGAAGTAGTGAGTACATTTCCTCAGGATCAGTTGAGCTAAGGTCGCTCTGTGCCACAATATGCATATGTTGCACACTCCGCCCAAGGAACTTTATGGCTGCTACTACCCCTTCATAGATTGAGGGACTAGAGAACCAAAAGAAAAGAATCTATGAAACTATATTTTGGCTACTCTTATATATATAAATTTCAACCACGCGTGGGTTGGTCCTCAATTAGGTAACAAACATACAAACACACAAAGGTTATGGTTAATCCCATGCCAAAAATTACAATATTTCCCCCATGGATGGGTACATAGTATCACCATCCCATGAGCACACAAAGCAAGTATAGGGCATTCACAACACTCAACCAATGCACAGTTACTGGTTTCTCACATTTATAGGGGGTACAATTATATACACAATTCCATAAGTACATTTATTTCTATAACCAATGTGATCATATTATTACACATTATCCATAACCCTTTATCAGTTTTTCTTTCACTCCACTCTTTTCCATATATCACATGATGCTAAATGTTAATGTCATGATCATCGTGATCACTTAACAACTCCACTTAACAAATTCACATATTTGTTTCCAAAACACAATCCCACATTCTATCAAACTTTATCCCAAGTCAGGACAAGTACATTAAATCTTTATACAAGGATTATGCCTACTCAAACATCCCTACCCCATTCCTAAGCTTAATTACTTCACATTCCACCCACTCATAACAACTCAACATGCAAGACATCCAATGCATAAATCTTTTCTATTTAAACAATAGTAAGAAAAGAGGAAGACATTACATCATAGGTTTTCAACTACACATAGCAAACAAGATGTTCAATTACTAGTATATTCATTTATTAACTACCTACATACTTTTCACTTAGTCTATTCTAACTACCCTTTTACAAGCAGTATATTCTTAACATTAAGAAAATGCACTGAACCACATAAGTAACCTAACTGCACAAAATAACATCTTATCCTAATGCACATTTAGTCAATCAAAAGAAATACACATGCCAACTTGTCAACAATAAATTAGAACCTGTACATGCATTCCAAGACTTAATTTGTGCTTTTAAAGAACAAAAAGTCATGGAAATGAAACAAGGTCACATAAGAAAAATAACTAGGACAACATAATGGGCTCATATGAAACCAGAGTACTCAGTTTTAGAACTTGGGCTTTGATACCAGGTGTAATGCCCTGCCAGGGAACCCAGAGGACAACAAAGAAAGAGGAATGCAAAAGATGTGGATTTTTAAAAAAATAAAACATTAACATTTTCAAGAACCATTATTATCATTAACTAACATTACTCAACATAATGATCAACTTTCCAATGAACATACAATCTAAAGTTACTAATATCATTCACAATGAAGTAAACCATTGATAACTCATAAAGCAGTAGTGGAAGATAATAGAACTTATCATTTACATTACAGTCCTAAGTCCTCCTAGGTTCCCCAACATTGTTACTAACAAAATCTACCACAAGAAAGGGTTGCACATTTCTTTTCCCTTTCAGACTACTAGACAAGGATAGATTAACATTTAACATTTAAGTACAATAGCAAAATCTTTACATAATTACTAAATGAAATGAACATCTTATAGTTACTTTTCCAAGACTTAGGTACATCATGATACACTCCTAGATTGTCTTAATAAACAATGAGATAACATTTGGTTTATTTTTCATCCTATACTAACTCCTACTCCATACAACACTAAACAACTACTCTTTTTCGTTACATCAGAGTACAATGTTACATTCACTCTAAGGTAAGTCCGTTAACACCATTAAGTAGTGTGACATAGACAAAAGATACATAAATGGAATTGTCCATACATGAATTAGTAATGCCATACCACCACTAATTAGTCACATCGCGCTGCATTACTACACTTACTATAAGGAATAATGATGATACCCACATAGCCATAAAGAATGTAAGAAGAATAATTCCAAAGTGAATATTAATATGATATGCATCACTACATATTTCCATAACATAGTCTTCTATTAATAGAAATGATACATCATCATTCCTTTATAACATGCACCAATAAGAATTATGGCTAAGGCATTCCTTATTAAGAATATGTCTATAGCAATTAACAATCTACTCATTCCAATTATTACTTTTCCCATAAATGCTTATATCCTAATACATAAGAATGAAACATCCTTTAAGAAGTGTATCTTATAAAGCATACATCCCATTTAAGATTTAGGATCTAAAGTTCATTTCTTAACCAACTCAAGTGCCTAAGGTTAACATTCATTTAGATGAGAAGATATTGATACCACAAGAGCACGTGAAAAGAACATAATCAAATAATCCTAGATAACCAACTATCATCATTAACCTCCTACTACATTACATCTTAATACATTATCCTCTAACTAGGAGCAATCCAAAACTCATATGCAACTATGATAATCCAATACATAATATGCTTTCAAAAATAGGATCCAAAGCATGAGAAAAAGGACCAGAAAAATCATCACATGAAGACACTTGAATCCATCCATGCACTCAAACAAGGACATGGATACCCGATGGAGATAGGCAACCACTCAACCATGTGGAACCTGAAGGACCACCCCTTGTGCTAAGAGATAGACATAAGGCCCTCAAATAGACAAGAACCAAAGAATACACCAACAACCTTCTAGAAACAAGAAATACATACCCAAAAAATAAAATAAAATAAAATAAATTCATTTAATGCATTTTGCAAACATATTCCCAAAAACTGCCCTTAAAAGCCTAAAAATGGAGAAGGGCGAAAGAAACATTCATATGCTATTAAAAGCATAGCAACACCATAATTTTTAGGATTAATAATACACAACGACCAGCTTGAAAACACTCCACAAAGATTCCAATTCAATAGCATTCTAAAGAAAGGGCAAGAAGTATAGAAACCCTACCCTAAAATGGAGCTAAATCCCTCTTGACAGCAGTCAAGTCTTCCAGCCATAAAATAGTCAAATCAACTTGAAATCCAAATCCGTAAAAAAAACATTTCATATTTGACCCTCGACTACTTAGTTGCATGAGTAGAATTGACCAAAAATGCCTCAAAAACTCACAAAATGTGAAACAACAAATAGCTCCCTTGAAAACCCTCTTTTCAACATACCCGATTACAGTCAAACATCAAAATGAGAAAACCCAACATATAGTAGCATTTAATCACTTGAAAGAAACACTTCAAAGCATTCAAATGACATATTCTATAACATCCATATATATCTTTATGAATTTAAAACACAAATTATAAATTAAGTACAAAACCTACCTCAAAACATGAAAAATTTGAATGCAAGACACTGAAAATTGAAGAAGCTTTCCAAACCTGAATCTCTAATCCAAAGAACAATCAGAAATCAGAATTCCACACAATCTAGTAGCAAATCCATTCCCCTCAAATCATAATTGCATTCCAAATCACTCTCCTCCAAATTAAAACCACTCAAAATTTCCCAAAAAACCTTTGAAAAATTAATTCAAAACTATGTAAAATATCTCCATTTTCTCTCCATTCTTAAACCCCCCAAAAATCTCTTCAAAATGCTCTAAATTTCATGCACAAAAAAAAAAGTGAAAACCCAATTCCCCAAATTTTCCCATAAATAAAACTAATTAAATTCAATAAAAAAGTAACTTTCTTTCTTTTCCCCCAAAAGACTCTTCTTTTCCAAAATAAAGCAAGGAAATAAAATCCTCTCATAAAATAAAATATTAAATTATTAAATTAAAGCACCTATCCCCATCCCATTAATGGAATTTAATTAAAATAAAATAAATAATCAAATTAACTCACATAATTAACTCATTTGTTTAGGGTTTTCCACCAAATAAATTTAAAAAATTATAAAAAAATAAAAGAACCTCCTTAAAAATAGCTACTCCACCAAAATAGTAAATTAAAACATGAAAAACATCATGAGTAACATCAGGATAATATGGTCTAAGAACTAAAACATGAAAAACATCATGAATTCATGATATACTGGGTGGCAAGGCTAGGCAGTAGGCAACAGGACCAATTATTTCTAACACCTCAAACGGCCCTACAAAGCAGGGCACAAGCTTAGAACCCTTTCCATAACAAATAGGGCTCTTCTGTGGACATACTCGAAGAAACACCCAATCACCAACTGCAAACTGTCGATCAACTCTATGTGCATCAGCATACTTCTTCTGCCTATCTTTAGTTGCTACAAGATGCTCTCGGATGCGAGCTACCTGTTGTTCCATATCTCAAAGCATTTCAGGTCCAAGAAGTACCATGTCCTCTAACCGATCCCATCTCAAAGGGGTACGACAAGGACGACTGTATAAATCCTGAAAAGGAGCCATGCCAATCGAACTATGGTAACCATTGTTGTAGGAAAACTCAACCAAGTGTAGATAATCTTCCCAACTTGATTGTTGGTCCATGACATACATGCAGAGCATATCCTCGAGTACCTGATTGACTCTCTCATTTTGACCATCTATCTCAAAATGGTAGGTAGAACTAAAGTTCAATTAAGTCCCTAAGGACCCCTGCAAAGATGTCCATAGCACAGATGTGAATACCGGATCTCTGTCAGAAATGATTCTTCATGGTATCCCATGCAATCGGACAATGTCTTCCATGAACACCTTGGCTACCAAAGAAGTAGTATAGGAAGATCGAATAGGAGAGAAATGAGCTACCTTGGTCAGTCTGTCCACACTGACCATGATAGTGTCATGTCGCCTGGAAGACATAGGCAAGCCAACAATGAAATCCATAGAGATAATGTCCCACTTCCATTCTAGAACAAGATGAGGCTGCAACAAACCTACCGGATGATGATGCTCAGCCTTAACCCTCTGACATTCTAGACATCTAGCCACAAAATTGGCAATATCACGCTTCAATCTTGCCCAAAAATATAGTGAGCGCAGATCCGCATACATTTTCTTAACTCCAGGATGTGCCGAATAAGGTGCCCGATGGGCTTTAGTCAAGATTAGGGCGCAAAGACCCTCTGCAGGAGGTATATACATTCGGCCCACATAGCACAAGACACCATCAGAATCCAGTGAGTATCCAGCAAATTTTTCTTCCAGAGTTCACATCTTGATACCAATTGTCTAAGGAAAGAGCAGTGAGGATCTGACTCCTCAAATTAGCCTCGAGAGACACTATAGAAATCTCATGTCTACGTCGGCTCAGATCATCTACCACCACATTCTCTTTACTTTGGATATACTTTACTTCAAAATCGTATTCACACAAGAATTCCATCCACCTTCTCTATCTTGCATTCAGGTTCAGCTGTGTAAAGATGTATTGCAGACTACGATGATTTGTATGCAACTCTAACTGATGCCCTAAAAGGAAATGTCTCCATCTTACCAGAGCATGAACCACAGCGGCCAACTCAAGATCATGTGTGGGGTAGTTCAATTCATGATCCTTAAGTTTATAGGATTCATACGCAATCACTCACCCTTCTTTCATCAAAACGGCCCCTAAACCTTCCAAGGAAGCATTCATACATACTAAAAATTCCCCTATAGGATCTGGTACTGCCAAAATTGGTGCACTAGTCAACTTTTCCTTAAGAATCTGGAATGCTAAATGACATTGATCTGACCAAATAAATTTCTTCCCCTTCCTCTGGAGAGAGGTAATGGGATGCGCAATCCTAGAAAATCCTTGGACAAACCGCCGATAATAGCCTGCTAGTCCCATGAAACTGTGAATTTCTAAGACATTTGTGGGTACGGGCCAATCCACAATGGCCTGAATATTTGCAAGATCAATGGAAATTCCCTCACCTGAAATGACATGGCCCAAATATTGAACTTCAGTCTTATAGAATTCACACTTTGCTAGGTTGGCATACAACTGATTGTCCCTTAAGCACTGTAGCACCTGTTTTAGATGTTCCTCATGTTCCTCCATAGATTTGGACTAAATAAAAATATCGTCGAGAAACACAAGGACAAATCTATCCAAATACATTTGAAACACCCCATTCATTAAGCTCATGAAGATTGGAGGTGCATTTGTCAACCCGAATGGCATCACAGTGAACTCATAATGTCTGTATCGAGTGATAAATGTTGTTTTATGAATATCTAGTTCTGCAATCCACAACTAATGATACCCTAATTTGAGATCAATCTTAGAAAATATCTTCTCTCCTTTTATTTGATCGAAAAGATCATCAATTCTAGGCAAGGGATATCGATTCTTCACCATTACTTTGTTCAACTACCTATAATCAATACACAGACAGAGAGAACCATCCTTCTTCTTTATGAAAATTACAGGTGCTCCCCAAGGGGAAACACTTGGGAAAATAAACCCCTTAGCCAACAGCTCCTCCAATTGCAGACAAAGTTCTTGAAGCTCCTGCGTTGTCATCTGGTACAAAGCTCAAGATATAGGCTCAGCTCTAGGTACCAGATCAATCCTGAAATCTATATCCCGCTTTGGCGGCATACCTGGTATCTCACTTGAAAAAACATCAGAAAACCCCTTAAGGAATGGGTAATCATCCAATGACACCCCTCGACTATCCTCTGACTCAAGATCACTCACCGCTACTGCAAAAAGATGACAACCCTGCTGGAAAAACCTTTTTAGTTACATGGTAGAGATCATTCACAATGAAATGGGTCTCTGAATACCCATGATCTCCACCTCCTTTCCGGAATCATCGACACACCGCACTGCTTTACAACAATAGTCTATCATGGCAAGGTGTGCACTCAACCAATCCATTCCCAAGATGACATCATACAAGCCAAGTGGTAGGATCTGGAGGTCCACCTTAGTTGTCAATGCCCCTATATCTAGACTACAACCCTGAACAAGCTTCTCTACAACAACCTTTGACCCTAAGGCCAATTCAACTTTCCATTTCACGCCTTGCCTAGATGCCACCAATCTACATCGCTCTACTACTGAAGGAGATATAAAAGAGTCAGATGCACCAGAATCAAAGAGTATGGAAATACTAGTGTCATGCAACACACCTGATGTTTCGACCACAGTTCCCTGATATTCTGCTTGACGATTGTCCACTATCGCAAACACCTGATGTGCTCTACCCGCATCGCCCACTGTCAACTCAGAAGCAGCTGGTCTTTGGCTAAAACCTAAAGTACTCCTTTATGGACACTATCTGGCAATATGTCCCTGCTGCCCACATGAGAAATAGCATGTGCCTCACCCAAATCCTCTGACACCAGATGGTGCACTCGACTGCTAAAAATTGCCTCGTGAAGGTGTCAACTATATACTTTGTGCAGGCTACACAAAATGATCTAGTCTATTACGCTGCCAGCTTCGGTTCTTCCTGTTCTGAGATTTGTCTCCCTGTTGAGACTATGATTTGTTCTATTTGGGTTGTGACTACTACTGCTACTGCGGACCACCCTTAGAGTGTGCCTGAAAATTCCTGGAAGACCCTGCAGCTTAAGGCTGTCCACCTCTAGAACCAGAACCTGATGTTAGAACACTGTCGATCTGAACTCCAGTGTGTCCTCCCAATGCCATTGCCAAATTTTCTTCTACTAGATGGGCCTTCTCAACCACTACCTCCATTTTCTTCAACTCGAAGACTCTAACTCCACCACTAATTTGGGTGTTTAAGCCCCGAACGAAATGTTGAACCAACATTCCATCATCATGATTGATTCCTGCATATTGCTTCAATTCATAGAATCACCGCTCATATTGTTCAATGGACATCGACATCTACTTAAGGTCATGAAACTCATCTACCCTGCATTTCCTCCAATGATCTAAAAGGAAGTGAACCCTAAACCTGTCCAAAAATAGCTCCCATGTGACCATGCTAATATCAAGATGTAACTTTTTCTCTTCCATCTGCCACCAAGTGGATGTGAAGCCTCACAAATGCATGACTGTGCACCAAGCTTTGGTATTGCTACTATAGGGGTGCATCGCGAAGCATCGATCCAAATTGATTAACCATGTTTCTACTTCCAGACCTCCTACAGAACCATCAAATGTAGACAGGTGTGCTCTCATCAAGTCTCTCATATGACCAACTATCACTACATCCAGATCTGTCGTTACTTCCCTCCACCTCAGTGACCTTTCCCTTTCTCTCTCAACCCACTGCTCCTCCTCTGGCCTGGGTCCCAACCGATCAAGAATTTCCCCCAGAAGGTACTACAATTGTCCATCTAAACCAGGCTATTCTGGGTTCTGACCACCACCTGACGGATTGTTTTGAGGACTCTATCATTCCTCCTACTCTAAACCATGGGAACTCGATGGTGATGGACTTTGGTGGTTGGCTCCATGGCCACCACCCCGGCCTCTTCCTCGGCCACGACCTCTACCTCGAGGCATGATCCTGCACAAAAATTAGGGTTATGTAAGATCAAGAGTTAACGCAAAGGTTGCCAACAGACACAAACTACCCAGACAACCCAGTGTTAGCAACCTTGGCTCTACTACCAAGTTGTAACACACTGACGTGCAAACCCCAAAGGAATAACTAAGAACGCAACAATTTTTTTTTTAAACATAAGGAATGCATTTTAAGTATTCCAACATAACTAATGTTTCAAGTTGCACATCAAAGTCCCTTGGGGTACACAAGGTGACATTACTAAACTATCCCATAACAAGTTAATAGATGAACATCAAATTACCAATTACATATCCATTCATTCACATATCATCATTTAAAACATTCATTAACGATAACCAAAATTATAAGAATATTCCATATAAAACCATACGTGCAAATACAAATAAATTTATCATGAAGATATTAAGTACATATTTCCATAGATACCACATAACATCATCAATATTTATAAATGGTAGTTCAAGAATGATTTACATGGTATGTTAATACATTACATCAGTCTAATAGTACATCACAATGAACACATATACAAAATTACATTATAAGTCTTCCCAATGTACGTGGAAATGATACATCAATATATAGAATACATCTGGAGTACAAATATAAATTAGGTAACATATGAATCCTGGATCAACTGCATCTGCAAAAACTCTACATTGAATTGTACAACTACGTCATAAGGGGACTCAACGGGGTGCGTAGCATGGTCCACCCAACCACCCCCATGCTGGGAGTAAATAAGGAAGAATCCCCGACCAAGCACATCCAAACAGTAAGGAAAAACTAAACTCCAGACACAAAAAGCAATAGAACACAAAGAAATATCACATAACGACAATAACTCTCCAAAACATAACAATAGACCACTTCAATAGGATTTCAATAAAACAACTTAAAGGGAACACTAGAGGAGAGTGTCATCGCATGGCCTTACATGGATTATCTAGACAACCTATCACAAGGTGCCGCCTCCATCTATGGTTATCCTGACAGACTATCTCAAGGCGTCGCTCCATAGGGTTACTCATGTCGAACCGTTGACCTCACGTGAGGACGAGGCAACGATCATGCCAACCATAGCCTTCTCGGCCCACCTTTAGTCTATGATAACACTAACAGGTGGACGAGGCATCCATAATTATCTTATTAATGTTGTTACTACCCACCCCCTAATTAATTACTTAGGTTATCACTTATTACTCTAACTCTAACGTGAGTTACCCTGACAGCCCCTTTGTGCGCCAGCCCCCACGTAGAGCCACTCTCCCTAGAACCCAAAACATAAAATCCAACACCAAGGAGTTGTACCACAAGAACACTGAACCAACAAATGGAACATCCGCGAGGCAAAACCATCTCGCCAAAATCATAAGAAACACATCCATAAAACGGTACAACCCATGTGTAAACTCAAGTCACAACTAAAGCCAAGAATAGGAACAAATATCCAATTAAATGATCAAATATAAACATCAATTTCCCCACCTTTGGAAGTCCCTAACAATAACTTAAGCTCCTATAGAAGGATAAACTAACTCAAGGGCTTTCCCACATGACATAAATCCAATAAAGAGAAAACCATAATTGATTCAATGAATAATCTCGAGAGTACACAATTACGTTAAACAACGCCATATAACACATTTCAAAACACAATAATTTCACCAAATAAATAATTTAATTTCTCAAGAATATTCAATTTAATTTAAATCACAAAGTTTATTTCTAATTTCTTCGATCACACCATAGCATTGCAACTTTTAAAATTATCTAATTAATTCATAATCACAGCATATATAACCATCTTAATATATATACGCTTTTATGCGTATATACATATATACATATATACGTATATTTAATTAAACATATATTAAAAATCAATCATACATTTAAATCATATACTAAAAATTGCCCATTTGCATCTCTGTAATATACAACAATAAGTATATATATATACATATATATATTAACATTAATATTAATATTAATATTAATATATATATATATATATTAAATATAACATAAAAATCAAATTTTAAATGAAATAGAATTTCAAAAGAAATAAACCCATTGCCAATTACCCACCCGCAGCCTGTGGTACGCAGTACCATAGTGTGGGAGGGTCGTAGCCCCCACACGACTGCGACCAATAGCCTCGGTTGTTATGCGCAGCCTGTGGTGGCTGTGTACTGCCACCATGGGGATCAGGGGTGGTACGGCGGCTACCGACCACTCCCCCCAATAAACATTTTTTTTATTTTTTTTATTTCTTTAACCCAAAACAAGGGCACGAAACCCGAACTGTAAAATATATATATATATATATACATATACATATACATATATATACATATACATATACATATACATATACATATATATATATATATATATATATATATATATACATATGTATACATATATGCATATATATATATATATATATATATATGTATACATATATATATATATATGTATACATATATATATATATATATGTATACATATGTATACATATATATATATATATATATTTTTTAAAAGGACAGAAGATAACATATGCCCAGGTATATATATATATAGGTATATATATATTTTCCCATAAATATAAAATAAATAATATGATAACAACCCAGTTCTTTCTCAAGCACAATAAATTTGAGCACGCAATTTTAATTCCATAATAAATTGATTTTCTTTTCAAACACGAATTTCACAACTAGATTTATTGAAGAAAATTCATAAGGTTTCACAATAGTTTTCTACAAAAGAATTAAAGGCTCAACACAAGCAATCTTTCAACAAAAAAACCCTTTGTTTTTTTTTTTCAAAACATAGATATAATTTTGAATATGGCAGACATGGTTTTCATTTCCCTTATAGAACAACTGAATTATTAAATCAAAAGAATTAATATATATCAAAAAGAACCTGGAGTCCTTCGTTTGATGACGAATCCAAACACTACAACCTTCTTCCTTTCTCAAAAATAGAATCCCTCTGCAGTTCCTTCTCCAATTCCTTCTTTCAACTAACTTCTGGATCAATATTATATTTTTCCTTCCAAGAACAATTTTAATAGAGAAGCACAAAAAACCTATCTTTTTCTTTTCCAAACAAAACCAAAAACCATCATCTGTGTGTGTGTAGAAAAACTTCTTTCTCTCACAATAAAAATAAAGAAAAATAAATAAAGCTCTTTTTTTTTTTCTCAAAAATCCAACCCATCCATTGGTTCTTTTTCTTGCTTTAAAATCTCACACTTATCTCACAATCTTTAATTAAAAATTCATTAATTTCACATTTATCCTCACATGATATTATCCTTAGATTTTATAAAATTAATATTTTGAAAAAGACAATTACAATTATCACAAACATTAATTAATTACAATTATCGATTTAAATTAATTACTCTATCCTTTTTAATTAATTGAATATCTTTTAACTTACAATATTTTAAATCCAACATTTAACTAAATTACAATTACATACAATTAATCATATCTACAAGGTAACATTAATTAATCCCATATAAAATAAGCATAAATTAAATAACAACTATCCACAAATAAAATAAGTAAACAACAACAATACTGAGACAAAGACAAGGTCAAGACCATGACACTTAAAGACTCACAATGAGGTGACGGGCTTGGGATAGGGACACTTCCTTATCAACTCCATTTTTCAACATCATACCCGTTGGGTTTATTTAATGTTCGTCCTGTCCTACCGAAGCAGGTGGAATCAAGACTTTGTTCCTGTAGTTCCTGCATACAAACAAACGTCAAGTAACATGTAAATCTCCATTGTAGACACACCATGAAAGGTAATCGCGGGGTAGTAGGGCGCTCGCAAGTGAGTGATGCTACTTCATCTTTTCACCAAGACTCGCTAGCAAACACATCAAAAACCATAGCAACATAGAATCACAACATCACCACATATAATATTAAAGAAAACCATAGCATAACCAAATAATATAACCACTACATAATGTATCATCAAACCTCATAAGTAATGTCAAGTGAAACAAACCAACCAAAATATGAATCCACACACAACCAAGTCGGTGAACTAATCACCATCACAAACCAAGTATCAAACCAATACATAAGAATATCAAAGAGTATCAACAACATGAGGGGTATTACACACACACACACACACACACACACACACACACACATATATATATATATATGGGAAATGAACATATCTAATAGTAACATGGACCATAATCATACTACACACTATATTCTAATCCCTATCATGAATAAGGTCACATAAGTAACATACAACATCAAAGTTTCACACTCCTAGAACAAAAGACACACCTTAAGAATTAAGTAGGACTATAATTAATTCCATCACCAAACTATAGTTCAGTGTCATAATACCTATTAGCAACGCCTGAACTGAAGAGGTATTACATTTTAATACTTTTAATAAATATTAACATTATAATAAATATTTTAATTTATAAAAAATATTATTTTATATTAAAATTTTAATATAATTTACAATTATAATCTTTAAAAAAATGATTAAAAAAAAACAATCCTCTAAAAATGTTAAATAATAGATATTAACATTATAAATGTATATGACTAAATCATCACTATTAGAGTCAAAATATTTATAGTTTTCATATTTATATTTCATAATACTTTTTTAAAACAATGATTGCATAAAAAAACGCTATATTAACATTGCCATTGTTCAATATAAATTCAATCGACTAAACAATTTTCTTCATATTAGAGTTTTCTTATATTATTTTACACAACACTATCATATTCAAAATTGTTTTAAACTTCTACTTTATACTTATTATTTATGCATTTACAAAGATAACTTAAAATAAGTGCTTACTGCTTTGTTTTTATTGCAGTCCATTTTTTTTTGTTAAATAATTAAATGTGGACTGTTACTTTGAGCTTCACTTTTTGAAACCATTCCCAAGCAATTCTATTTTTTCATATGTTTATGAATTTTATTTTAATATCAATGATAAGTGCAAGAAACATTCCTAATCTCTATGCAACATGATAGTATGGGATTTCACTAAAAGTGGGACTTTATAAAAAAATATATAATAATATAATCAATGGGTAAAGCATTAAGTATGAATTTTGTTAGTTACAATCATTATTTAATTGAATGTCATGGCCTAGATCAGTTAAAGGTATCAATCAACTATTAATTAATATATCTTCCAAAATATTAAAATATACAACCCATGTGAACATAATATCTCATATGAGAGACTTGACAAAAAATGCTAATGGATGACATATAAGCACATTAGTACATGATTAAGATGGATGCCAAGAGGATTCTTAGATTGAGGGCTACGTGAGCATGTGAAAGAGTAGGCACAATGAATAAACCCTAAATTAAGGGCTAGGTGGGGCTATAGATTGTTGGACATCAAAGGCTATCTACCCATCAATGTCAACAAGGCATCCAGAAAGGTAAGTATAGTATATATTTATTTCTAATCATAAAAAGGAGATGTGGGCATGGTGGAAGGTCACTAAGTTAATAAAGTTTGTACATGAAGTTACAACTGATAACATAGTTTTTTTTTTCTGGAAGATATCGTGATAGAAAGGTTTGTTGGTATCTAGGTGTAGATCAAATAGTTAAATGGAAAAATTATAGATAATGATCATAAATTTGAAATTCAATTTAGTTCAAGATAGATACTTCTGTTCACAAAAATTATAATGACTTGTCTTATCATGATTAGAACCCGCAATTAAATGGTTTAGAATCATAGACTATCAACTTTAAAAAGATAGATTTGTTAACATTTAGATGTAGATCAAATAATTAAATGATAATAAAATATAGACAATGATCGCAAGTTTGAAACTTAATTTGCCTCAATATACATAGAGATACCTATATTCACAAAAAATATAATGACTTGTCCTATCATGATTATAGTCCCAATGAAATGGTCTAAAATCACTAGGCTATCAAAGTGAATAGAGTTTGTACATGAACTTAGAAATGCCGATAACATAGTTTTTTTTTATGGGTTTTATAATAGAAGATATCGTGATAAAAATATTCGTTGGTATCTAGGTGTAGATCGAATAGTTGATATTGTGATAGAAAGATTTGTTGGTGTCTACATGTAGATCAAATAGTTGATATTGTGATAGAAAGATTTGTTGGTATCTAGATATAGATCAAATAATTCAATGGTAAAATTATAGATAATGATCATAAATTCAAAACTCAATTTAGCTCAAGATAACTAAAGATACTTATGCTCACAAAGATATTTATGATTAGAACCCCCAATGAAATGATTTAGAATCACTAGGCTATCAATTTTCTATATAAATAGAAAAAGACAAAGTTGTGTTAGCGTTTAGTTGTAGATCAAACAGTTAAATGATAAGACAATATAGACAATGATGACAAGTTTGAAACTAAATTTACCTCAATATATATAGAGAAACCTATTTTTACAAAAATTATAATGACTCATCTTATCATGATTAAAACGCCCATTTTCTACACAAATAAAAAAAAAGTCTAGACATTGACATTGGATCCTATGTCCTCGAGGGCACAAATTCACGGGACTCTCATCCACTAGTGTTGGGCAAGGTGAATCTACATAGTGCGGGGAGCATTGCTTGGGCTTATTATTAATGAATATTTTGTTTTTGGTTATAATTTTCCTACCGTTCATTAATTAGTTATTTATAAGAGGGTCTATTCATAAACTAACTTTTGGCCGGATGCCCAACTAAAAAGACTTATGCTTTATAGATAGATCCCGTACCTAGTTTTGAAAAGCTTTACGCACGTAAATGGGGATTACTCAGAAGGCGTGGAGAATGCACTAATGCGAAAAGCCACCACAATATGTTTTTTTATTAATATAATATAATATAGAGCAGAGGAGCCGAGACGGCGGCGGTTTGGCTGAGCTCCGCCGGTGGGCCGCTGCGCGAATACCGAGGGCGCAATACCTTTCATTGTCATCGGTAATCTTATTGAAATGCTTGGGGCAGTGGGCCCCACCCAAACGTCGCTATCATGGCATCAGCCCCCAGCACATTTGGGACACGGTCACGTGTTCGTGGGCCCCAAGGTACAGGCCATAATACAGAATCTAAAGCCCATAACTTGCATCATATGACCGCCGATGAGCTGGACTTGGCGTTTGTGCAAATCGCTTCGTTGCTTACGCCAGGGACGCGCGCTTCTCATCTCCTCCCCAGCCCAGCACGTGCGCCCTCTCCTTCAACGCTCTCTGCCCCATCTGACCGCCTGTTTATGTCACTCCTTCACCCTGCCCATTTAATACCTATCTCAATATAGAAGAAGCTGTCTTCGTTACTTGTTCATTTAATACATGGGCGGCACAGAAAACTTTCAAGTCCCACCATTTTTGACAGTGATTTATTTAGGTCAGCCAGTTTTGACTGCAATTTAATCCAGGAATTTGTTTGTTTTCGGTCGGCAGCCAACGCATTGCGTAGCCTACCTAGAGTTTGCAGGTTTTAACTTATTTCAACACGTAATTTTCCATGGAAGTCCTACCAAACATGATTGTTGGGGCAATTTTGGTGCTGGGTTTGTCGAATAGGGAATGTAAGCATTATGATGAATGTTCATGGGTGGGTCAAGGTGATTGATAGGACCAAGGAAATGACAATCTAGTCAATATTTATCACATGGGCACCTTATTATGGTTCCACGTATGCATTGGAGCTTGAAATCATGGAATTTGGTCTCTATCATGGTTTCATATAATTTAATTGTTATGAGCACACCACAGCCATTTTCACTTCTGAAGAATGCAAAGAATAGAATAGAAAACTTTTAATAAGGTAAAGAGAATGTAATAATTTGTAAATGGGATTGGAAGTTAAGTGGGTTTAATCTTGGAAAAAATTCTGGTTAAGCGCACTTGAGTTGGAGTAATGTTAGGATTGGTGATCTCCTAGGAAGGTCCAATGCTTCACCTCTATGAGCATCACCTAGATGCAATGAGTGGTAAGTGGACAATTCATTCAATGAGAGATGGGTTTCTATGAAGCATTACTCATGAAACATGGGCCAATGAGTTTGATTCAAAAAGTACACGGTTGAATCCTGATAGTAATATCATAAGAGATTAAAGATAGTTTATGTGATAGTATATCTTATATTTTTAGCTTTGTGAAGAGCTAATCTTCTACTATTCAATTTAATAATGAACTCTTTCATTCTCTCAATCTTGGAAGAGAATGAACTTTATTTTCTCTTTATTACTAATAATTTGATTACAGTAATGATAGAACCCCTTAAACCTATAGTAGATAATTCCAAACCTTTTTATGATGTTGCTTTGACTAAGATAAAACACTTTTTAAGTATACAGAGATGGACAACTCTTAAAAAAATGCAGCAAATTGTCTTTTAACTTATAATTTCATGATTGATTTCCACTTCCATTATCTTTAACCATATCCATATATTGATAAGCTTGTTAAATCCAATGCACAAAGTAGATTAATGCTTCCAAATGATTGCATAGGAAGCAAAAGAGTAGAACTAATATTTCTAATCCTAAGATTTTCACATTTTAATAACATGTAATTCAAAGCTCCATGGTATCTCTATGTTGCTTCCGACAGGAAGAACCAAAACGAGTCTTTTAAATTGATTTGTACCCATTTTCAAGTAATTATAAAATCTACTTTAAGGTTTGACAATATAGGATTTAATTTTATATTTTTGAGATATTGAAAATTGCTTGTCAGTTGTTTGGGTGGTACGCAGACTAACAACTGTAGATGAAAAGAAGGAAACAAGTTTGTTTATCCATCCTTCATCACTTGTCTAGTAATTTAGAAAGCGATGATAAATATAGTGTACTTTAATTCATGTCTCTTGTCCGGAAGGAATAAGAAAGCCAATTGGTCTTCTGAGTGGAGAAAAATTGTTTAAAACTTCACATCACAACTACTGCACTGTCGAAAGAAAAACACTTAGATATACTACAATCTCCAAACAATTAATAATTAATAACAAACATAAGGTAAGATTTGGTGAGTTAGAATATATAATTTAATGTATTCGGCCAGAAGACTAAAGCTTGTTTGACAAGGCTGTTATTGTCATGGAGATGGTAAGGAAGAAGGCGTGGGCAAATGCATGGAAATTGGCATTGACAGGATCGTCCAAGTTGGGGTTGGTAGTGCGTGCTACGCACGTTCTTTTTCAGGTCGAAAATGATGAATTTATCGAAGTCCTCGAAATAGTTAATTTACCGACTTTTTCAATAATGGAATAGATGGAGCAGAACTAGATATGGCCTGTCCAGACAGGTTTATCTATGGATGAGCCGTGCATTCCATGAGCACGTGAGCGTGTTGGAGAATGGATTGTATATCAGTTTCATACAATGTATGCATTCAATAAAATTAAAGACAAAAGCTGTCTAATAGTTTAAAAAAGATATATATATATATATATAGAATGGATTGTATATCAGTTTCATACAATGTATGCATTCAATAAAATTAAAGACAAAAGTTGGATTGTATATCAGTTTCATACAATGTATGCATTCAATAAAATTAAAGATAAAAGCTGTCTAATAGTTATATATATATGGTAATCTAGGGGTGTTCCCACGATTCAGTTCAACGTGTTCTCTTTACGGGGCGAGTTGAAGTGAGACTAGTCCCTAGGGATGCACACAATAGCCTACAAACCATGTGCATCGGGTAAGCCCGGGCCTCAGAGTCAAACTTGGAACTTGTGGGGAGCAAACCCACAGCTACTCATGCGAGCTAAAAAAATTATATTATATTATGTAAAAAAATATTTAACATTTTGAATCCATTTTATAATTGGTTATAGATAAGACATCAATATTAGAATTAGGAGAATTTAGGAGATGAAATGACAAGCACAATGAACAATATGCAATATTGCATTTAGAGGGTCTAAATTATAATGAGTACAAAATTTTGTGTATATAGGCAAGAAAGGTGCAATCCACCCATGAGATGAATTGACAAGCGCCCCATGAAGTGGCACAAAAGAGTAGACAAGTGTCCTATAAGTGTCAACCTTAGGAACACTTGGAGTGTGTAAACGGACAACCTCTATGACCAAGTCATCAACCTTGTGTGCCAAGTGTTGAGTGACTTTTGAGGTGAGATGGAAAGACTTCCAACCTCAAAAAGGTATGTGCATGAGGTTTACCAAGTATGTAACACCCCCGCCGTGTGAACCCCAAAGGACAACAAAACACCGCACAATTTTTATTTTTTTTAAAGTGAAACATTGCATAAAATGAATATGCACATTCATTACATGAAAAGCAATTAAACATTTACAAATTCATCTATGTCCTCTGGGGTACATGAGACGGCCATTGTACGATTCCTAAACTTTAACCAAACGAAAGCAAATAAAAAACTGAGATTACATAATGATAACATACAATCATTAATGATCAAATGCAAAGAAAATGATACATCATTTTATAACAATTCAATTCACGGTTCCATAGTACAATAGTGGAGCATATTTCCACAGGTACAACATATCAGATAATGGCTACCACATAAGTTTTACAAAGGTACAATAATACATTACAGTTGTTTCAGGTACATTACATCACCTCAGGAGTACATTACATTACTTCAGGAGTCCATATGCATCTTGTTGTGCAGAGGAGAGGATACATCAAATCCAAGAATGTTACATAATTGAACATGGTACAAAAGAACTGAGGTAGAGTCCTAGATCAACAGCATTGACACAAACTCAGACTAGGGACCCAATGGGGTGTATAGCACGTTCCACCTGACCACATGGACCCAAAGACCCACCCCCCATGCTAGGAGATGACAAGAAAGGACCCACAACCAAGAAAGACAAGCAGAACGATCACAAGACCAACTCACAAGGTCAACCAAAACATAACATACGACAATCTCAATGACCGCTTACAAGGTAACTGCTTCCAAAGGAAAATGAAGGAAAAACAAGGGATGTATCAAGCATAAAAATCACAATCGAATGCATGTGCGAGGCATGAACCATCTCGCTCAAAGTCATAACTAAGGTAAAACAAATCATAGAACAGAGTACACCCATGAGAACTTAAAATAAGAATATGATCAATGGAAACACAAAGGTTGAATCATGGTAAATTTCAACATAAAACAAGTTTCCCATCACCTCTGGAAGCCTAACGACCTACCACCCATGACTATCGAACAAGGAAGTAACTTAAGCATTCAGGGTCCCATTATATCTGAACATGTCTATTCATAAACTCAATTGAATCAAATCTCACCTAGTAACTTTTAGATTATTAAATTTTATTTTATTTACACCTATATGTTGAAAACCTTTCATTTAGAACAAAGAACTATGTCAACCAATAGTATGTAATCTATTAGATGTCTCTTATTTTGTGATTCCTAGCACATGCATTTATTTATTTCAACATAATTAAAATTAAATATAACCTATACATTTGATAGTTCAAAATAATAAATTTAATTAAAAAGGTAGCCTATTTGCCTATTTCAAATAAATAAACTTAATCAAAATATAACATTTACATTTGTTGACTTCAAACTAAATAAATCTAATTTTAATCCTTTACAGCTGTTTTATACACAATTTACCAATCTAATGGTGAAGGAGTTTGCAACTAACTTTATCTTTAGATATCTTGAAAATAAATTTAATTTTTAAATACACTTGAAATAAACCTAATTTTCAATATGTACTTAAAAATAAATATAACTTAAAATATATACTTGAAGATAAATCTTGTTTTCAGTACATTAGAAAATAAATCTAATTTTAAATATACTTAAGAATAAATTACTGATTACATGATGAGTAACTCTCGAAAACAACTAACTCTTTAAATATACTTAATTAAGTTAGATTTCATTATCTGATGATAATTGACCAAAATCCCAACTCGATTTCAAACTAAATTACTTTTTCATTTTACTAATTCTACTTAATTTAAACAGATCTTTTCACAAATCTCACTACAAAGAGTTCAACTTAGACTTTTAAATATATAAATAATAACATGCAACTTTAGGTAGCTTATACATATATAAAAGAAATTCCATTTGAATAAACTAAACTAATTCTACTTGAAGGATGAGATGTTTCCAGATCACCTTACTCTTAACTTTATATAACAACTTTTATAGATAAAGATAGGGTTATTCTCGTAGTTTACTCACTCTTTAAAAAAAAACTTACCTAGCAACATAAAATAACTTACCTGTCCCTAAAGTTTCATTCGCTAAAATACCAAATAATCTTTCATAGAGGTCTAATTCAAATACCCATTTAATTTTACCAAAATCTATATTCCAACTCTACTTATCCAATATACTCTACGGTACACATATACACATATAATTATATATACATATTTATTCAATATACTCTACGGTACACATATACACATATAATTATATATACATACTTATTAACATGCAATCTTAATACACTGTAACCCTTTTAACTTAAATAAATAAATATATATATATTCCTAAATCTAAGTCTCGTACTAATAGATTTATTTCCTAAATAATATAGTGTATCTTATGAAATGAAAGTATATTATTTTTTTCTATTTACTTTTAACCCCTTTATCTTATTATTTTTCTTTATTTACTTTTAACCCCTTTATCATAGTAAATTATACTTCTTTCTATAAATAATCTAGTTGCTTTTATTTTAAACGGGTATGTCTTAGTAAAGAAAAGCTCCAAACAAAAGTAATAAAATATTAAACAACTAATTTTTGCTAAACTCCTATTTTTTTTGTTTAGGGCAAATAAAAAAGAAACCCTAAAACTAAAATTATTTACCATCAAATAAGTTCATTACATATCTTTTTCATTTGCCTTACATATGTCTGGGATTATTTGGACTCTTGAGATATTTATTGGAAGGAATGGTTCGATGTTGCAGACATATTTCATGGCATTCATTTGAGTTTCAAGCTTAATATGTGATCTCATTGCTTTTATTTGTTGTTATGATTTTAGGAACTGTTTACATATGGTTTTTTTTTGTGTTTATTTATTTTCCTTTAATATTATTTTTGATCTACTGTTTTATATATATTTATTTCTATTTATTTATGTTTAAACAGGGCACTCGACCCTATGTGCTTAACTTCAGTCTATAATGTTTAAACGTGAATGTGCTCATTAATAGGATCCTAGCCATAATTTTTATTTAAGTGAGCATACTTAAAACTCATATGAAATCCTCATTTTTAGGTTTTAGCTCACCCAAA